>CM031578.1:20527418-20664418 GCA_018467065.1 Ephestia elutella
TGATCTAAATAACAATTGATTTGTGTGTCTACAGTCCACACCGCTCGCACACAATCTACCCGGCAGATGTGGTCTGATCAGGGGCATCCTCGTGTTCTACTTCCCGGAGGTCCGGGAGCTGTTCCACATGAAGCTGTTTGTGGACACTGACTCGGACACCCGGCTGGCCAGGCGAGGTATGTGTGTTGTGACCCTTTCTATCATTTTTAGGATTCCGTATATAGTCCCTGAGCCCGTCCATGAATTACCTACGTGACATGACACCATGATGAAATGCATGGCAACAGATCAGAAAAGTTCCGATGACAAGGCTGCAAAAAAAAATTCAAGAAGGAATTGGCCGGATGACTGAGAAAATCCTCCACTTCCGGTCAAAATTTTAAGGTATATTTACCTCATATGACACCACTACGAGACACGTGGCCCTTCAACCCATAGAGGAGGGCTACCTAAGTCTGCCAGTTGCTGAAATGGCCGGAAGTGCTTGGCAGCAGGCACTTAAAGTTGGCCCCTGGAAACGTTTTCCTACGTCACTTATGACACCTCGACAAAAATGACTTCAAACGCTTTAAAATATCATTGTTCTTATGAATAAATAAGTCTGCCAAGCAAATTTTTGGCCGGAAGTCCTTCAAAAATGTTTTTTTAACTGCTTGGTATAGAGTGAACGAAACAAGCTAAATGCGCATAATTTGTCAAATTATGATCGTTTAACAAGGATTATCGACCCAGTAGTCGTGGTAGGTATATATAGAACTAACTTGTGCCCGCAGAATTCGTCCGCGTGAACTTTTAATAAGACTGAAAAATGGTCTTTACGGAATCTTTACATACGAGAAAATAGTATCCTATTTTATTTAGGTATATATAAAAACAGTCGAAGTAATTTTTATTCAAAAATTTTAACCCACTTCATTAATCGTGAATATCAAACTAATCAGAATTAAGTTCAAGTGAGAACAATGTGTTTGTGTTAAAGTGCTTGAGTTAAAGTGGGTGCCAAGCTGAAACAAAATTACCAAAGTTAATATCCCTATATCTATGTACAAAATGCCTAACTTAAAAATACACATAATCTTGCCTGAAAGCACCGGCTTTAAATCAAGTCCGATGTAACGCAGCATTATAAGCAGGGTTCCGTACCTCAAAGGCAAAAACGGGACCCTTATAAGATCCACTTTTGTTGTCCGTATGTCTGTCAAACTTTTTTCTCAAGCAGAAACGCTTAAAGGTATCAAGTTGAAATTAATATCGAATACACCAGTCCCACAGTCTCTTTCAGCAAAAAAAAAACAAAATTATACGTTCCTATAATATAGATAATAATATTAACGCAATCAAGAGATATTACCGTAAATGTTGCGAATTTTTGCATATTTTGCGATTAGCCCTTCAACCATAGAGGAGAGCTAGCTAAGTCTGCCAGTTCTTAAATGGCCGGAAGTGCTTGTAGCAGCAGGCGCAACAGGCACCTAAGTTGGCCCCCTGGAAACGTTTTCCGACGTCCATATGACACCTCGACAAAAATGACTACAAACGCTTTGAAATAATAATGTTCTTATGAATAAATAAAGTCACCACCTGCCAGCCACCATTTTGGCCGAAGTCCTTCAGCCTTCAAAAATGTTTTTTAACTGCTTGGTAGTATAGTGAACGAAACAAGCTAAATGCGCATCCATTTAACATTATGATCGTTAAACAAGGGATTATCGACCCAGTAGTCATGGGTATAGGTAAATATATAACTAACTTTTGCTACGCAGATCCATCCGCGGCCGAACTTCAAATAAAACTGAAAAAAGGTCCCCACGGAATCTTTGAGTGGGAATATAATATCCCCTCCTGAGTATTTACAGCTGTAAAGCAACATCACTCATGGACTCCATAGGAGTCATCATCCCAATATAATATTATAAATGCGAAAGTTTGGATGTAAGTTTTTTTTTTGTTTTATGATAGAACCATTTCAGAACTTGCAGACTTAGCTAGCTCTCCTCTATGGTTGAAGGGCTAATCGCAAAATATGCAAAAATTCGCAACATTTACGGTAATATCTCTTGATTGCGTTATTTATTATCTATATTATAGAACGTATGATTTTGATTTTTCTTTTGCTGACAGAGACTATGGACCGGTGTATTCGATATTAATTTCAACTTGATACGTTTAATGATTCCTGAGAAAAAAGTTTGACAGACATACGGACAACAAAGTGATCTTATAAGGGTTCCGTTTATGCCTTTTGAGGTACGGTACCCTAAAAATTACGACGGACTAGATTTAAACTCATTGTTCTCACTTGAATTAAATCTGATTAGTTTGATAATATTCACGATTAACGAAAAATTTTCTGGAATAAAGAAATTACTTCACTGTTTTTATATATACCTAAATAAATTAGAATACTATTTTTCTCATGTAAAGATTATCCGTAAAAGACCATTTTCAGTCTTATTTAAAAAGTTCCACGCGGATGAATTCGCGGGCACAAGTTAGTTCTATATATACCTACCACGACTACTGGGTCGATAATCCTTGTTAAACGATCATAATTTGTCAAATTATGCGCATTTTAACTTGTTTCGTTCACTTATACAAAACGGTTAAAAACTTTTTTATCTTTTGAAGGACTTCCGGCCAAGTAATTGGCTTGGCGAACAATTATTTATTCATAAGAAGAACACTATTATATCTTCAAAGCGTTTGAAGGTCATTTTGTCGAGGTGTCATTTGGCGTAAGGAAAACGTTTCCAGAGGAGCCAACTTTATTAGCCAACGCTGTCCATTTCAGAACTGGTCAAACTTGGCAGCCCCTCCTCCTTGCATGGTTGAAGGGCTACACGTGTGTCGATGTCGTAGTGGTGTCTATATGAGTTAAATATACCCTTAAAAAATTTTGACCGGAAGTGGAAGGATTTTCTCAGTCATCCGGCCAATTTTCATGAAATTTTTTTGCAGCCTTGGTCACCGGAATTTTTCTGATCTGTTGCCATGCATTTCATCATGAGTGTCATGTCACGTAGGTAATTCATGGACGAGGCTCAAGGGACGCTAGTACCTCAAAATGTAAAAACGGAACCCTTATAAGATATGAAGTTAAATAGAATTTATACCAAACTAGCTTTTCCCCGCGGCTTCGCCTGCGTGAACTTGCTTTTTCCCGGGATGAAAGCTAGAAGATTGGTTCAATAGATAAAGCGTGAAGAGGTAACAAACAAACTCACTTTCGCATTTATAATATTAGTTAGAATTATGAATATAAATCAGATCATAAACTTTTTTTAAAACTTAGAATTAGATGCACAAAAGGTCGCTTTATCGCTTTAAGCAGTTTTTTCCCGACCACCTTTTTAGACATAGAAAAAAAACTTGTTTTTTATTTAACAATTTTTTTTTATTTTATTTTTTTTATTCTTATTTGAGACTAGCCTGTACCGCTACTTCGTCCGCGTGTAACTTACTATTGTTAATATCTCAGGTTTCAAGCGGCGTATCAAGATGAAACCTACGCCAGATTTTAAGTTAGACCTTCAGCAATACAACAGTGAAAACCGCATCAAATTTGGTCCAGTAGTTTTTGCGTGATGCGCGTACAAACATACTGACAGACAGACAAAAATTGTACAAAAACTGGTTTTTGCTTCTATTGGCCTTATTTAGTTTTTTTTTTCTTAAATATCTTCTATGTACAGACACAGACCAGTTACAGTTTTATTATATGTATATTGACATGACAATGTGTAGAAATGCCCCATTGCTTTGCAGTGCCCCGCGACATAATGGAGCGCGGGCGCGATTTGGAGCAAGTCCTCAACCAGTACATGAACTTCGTGAAGCCGGCCTTCGAAGAGTTCTGTCTGCCGGTGAGTTGGCCAATCAATCAATAAAATCATTTATTTGCAAATATGATATACTAGATTTTGGCCCGATGCTTCGCCCTCGTGAATTTCCTCGGGAACAGTGTTTTTTAACCAGGATGAAAAGTACCCTATGCCCTTCTCAGTACTTCTTACTATGTGTATGCGAAATTTCAGGAAGATTGGGTAACATAGGCTGTGTGACTTCTAGGGCTTCAGTCATTTTCTTTTTTTAGTTATTTACCTATGCCTATGTCTATCTTACAGACTAAAAAGTTCGCTGACGTCATCATTCCTAGAGGAGCTGATAACTTAGGTAAGTTGTTTTTTTTATATTAGGTACTATTTTAGGTCATTATTTTATTACACTCTTTGCTTTAAAGGAGTTTATTTTTATCTTGAAACAAAAATAAAATTATGTAACTAAAAACCATAAAATGTTGGCTATATTATTTAATAATCGATAAAGTTTTCAAAAAAAACTAAGTCGATAATAAATCGAATATTATATTTCCGTGATACCGCGAGAAACCGTTAAAATTAAGAAGGTAAGTCGCACAAAGTCATAGCCACTGCAACAAGCTCAATTAAATTTTGTCGGCTGTCCCCGCCAAATCTTGCAGCGGCTATGCCTTTGTAGCTGCAAATTTAAAATAAAAAAACTGTTCTCCGTTGTTGCAGTGGCTATTGACTTAATCGTGCACCATATTTGGGATATAATGTATAAGAAGAGAGCAACACCAGAGAGAAAACTTACGAATGGACTGTGTAACGGAACGCACGAGGAGGAAGGAACCAATGGCAGGAGAATGTCTGGCAGTTCAGAAGATACGCTGAGTCGATAGTCTATGGTGCGAATTTGTGGCGGGAAACTTCGCTACTGACTGCAACTGGTTAAATAGGTTTGCTGAAAAAAGGTATACTCTTTATAAAGCCTAAGGTGTGTTAATAATTGGTTTGAATCTTATCAACGGTACATTAGGTTCTTTATTCGATACACTTTTTAGTATATTGCATCGTCATTTAAATTACCCAAATTATTAAAGGCTTTTATTAAAGGACAATCAAAATTTGCCCGAAAATATATACAATACAGCCTGTAAAATCTATGTTCTAAAGAATATTGGTTATATTTTAACTTTTAAAATGTCAACATTTTTCCCAAGCTCATTTTGCACTAAACACTTTGGCGCCTTTTAAAAGCGGCTATTTTGAAAAAGTTTTTTTTACTAGTTGCGTCAGTTTTGAGATAAACGTCTTGTCTATGCCCCAGTAGTCTATGCCCAGACGAAAACGCTGCAGTTTTTTATATATATTAGGTATATAAAGCTTACATTGTAATGTATGCGGATTTTATACACGATGTTTTTGCATTATTATAACTATAATAGTAACGGGACTTAGCACGAATCTTTATTTTATTTGTTGCGGCTGACGTTTCGTATGGTGTTGCAACAGGGAATATTACTGCGATATTATCACGCTAGAGGGCAGCACAAGCTCTAGGAGTAAACAAAGTCATTTGACATTGACAAGGCTTTCAAAGCATGAAAAATGACAGTGACTTGTGCCATGGCAACGGGTGGTTTGTTTACTGCATGTACTGGTACCGACATCTGAGTCAAGCTTTGCGTAATATCATATCAATCATCAATACATATAATAAAACTGTAACTGATATGTGTCTGTACATAGAAGATATTTAAGAAAAAAACTATGAGGAGTCTTTATAGGGCCAATAGAAGCTAAAACCATTTTTTTTAGAATTATTGTCCGTCTGTCTTTCTGTCTGTATGTTTGTTCGCGCATCACACAAAAACTACTGAACCAAATTTGATGCGGTTTTCACAGTTGTATTGCTGGAAGTCTAACTTAAAATCTGGCGTATTTTTCATCTTGATACGCCGCTTAGAACCTGAGATATTAACTATAGTAA
Source organism: Ephestia elutella (assembly GCA_018467065.1). Taxonomy (NCBI): domain Eukaryota; kingdom Metazoa; phylum Arthropoda; class Insecta; order Lepidoptera; family Pyralidae; genus Ephestia; species Ephestia elutella. Next base: position 20,533,212 of record CM031578.1, read on the forward strand.
ATTACGCGCGGACGAAGTCGCGGGCGAAAGCTAGTTGGTAATATTTTTATTTTTTTTTAATGTCAACAATTATCCCGACATTCAGCCCAAGCATTCTACACTAAACACTTTGGCGCCTTTTAAAGCCGCCATCTTTTATTCAGATCGCTAAGTCCCTTTACTAATAAATAAATTAATACTGTATACATAAAAAAGCTAATGAACGTTTTAGTTAAAATGTGTTTTGTCTCGTTCTTTCAATGTCAAGTATTGGAAAGAGAGATAGGGCAAAACATATTTTAACTAAAATGTTCGTTAACTTTTTTATAAATAAGACAGTTTAAAACACTTGCATTGTCTGTTACTACGCATTTTAAGTTCTTAAGAAACTATTTTTTATTTTAACGACCCAGTCGATAAGTATTATGTTAGTGATTATAAAATGAATGGATTTTATTTTAATGATGAAAATATTGTACGTTAGTCCTCTGCGCTTCTACTAAAGAGATGAATTGCGATGTCTGTTCGCGTTTTATCACTTGTTTTATTGTATTGGAATAAAAAAGGGGTCTAAAAAGTACCGTATATGTATTTTTATAAGGTTCATTTTATAAATTAAAATGGTAAATGAATCATGTTCTGATTTGTCAAAGTGGCCCTGTTTAGACCTCTGTGTCGTTATTGTCATGAAAAATATAAAAAAAGTATACACGCTAGATTTTTATATTTAAAAAAATAGGGTTATTTTGTAACTACTGGCCAAATTTTTACAATATGCTCAGTACTTGGAATACAACTACGTCCGAAATAAATGTATAGTAAAAGAATAACATAAAATTTCAACTTTCCATACTAATTCACATCAGCTGATCGACTTATTGTATGGGAAGCAAAAATAATTTTTTGACATAGATTTTTTGCTGCGAAAATTTGGCCAATGGTTTCAAAATAACCCTGTATAACAATCTAGTTTCGCAACGAGACTAATGTTTAATGTAAGCAAAGAGAAATATGGACGGTTGACTTGTTAAAAAACAAGCAAATATTATTTTTCCACACTTTGAAATTTGTTATCCGCTTATTTTGTGTGATTATTTTAATAGTGTTAAGATATATTGATATATTCGTATGGAATCTCAAATATGCGATGCTAAAAGCATAAGATTTGCTACACATAATATATTATATTTGGCGCTGTGCTATTCAATGAGGATGGCCTATAGAGCCATTTCGCACTTTCTGTCTCGCTCGCACAATGTAATATTTTTAATATTTTTGAGCGATGCATTTAATAAAATCTCTTTCTTCCATTTTATTTGCATAATTTTTTGTTCTTTTTTGTACGAATGTATATCGTATTTTTCATCGTATATTTGAAACCGTACGTCTTAATTTTAGCTATAGCTACTCGAATTTAATGTTTGTTGAAACCTCAATCTTCAAGTAAGTCTATAATTTATAATTTTTAAAATATCCAAATCACATTGTGTGTCTATCTTTATATGATTCCTTAATTTTGTATTTATTAAGTACGTACCCATTCTTTTAAAGTTAATAAGATTTAGTTTAGAAATAAGCATTTTTGTCTTAAGTATATGTATTTGTATACAGTGAAATTGTAACTGTTTATATATCACTAGTTGCGCCTCGGGGCTTCGCTCCCCTGGAAATTTCGGTATTCTGAATAATGTGGCTATTGTTCACAGAAAGAATTTTTGAAGTCTGTTGAGTATTTCCGAAGATTGCCCCCTACAAATAAACTTACAAACAACTCCTACTACTACTACTAGTAGTAGATTACTTCTATAGTGAGAAAAATGGCGGGAACTTGTGGGAAATATTTGTATCTCAAAATACAAAATGTCTTCTGTTTACTTTGTCAATTGTCAAGTTTATTTCCCGTCGGACGCCATTTTGGATCGAGCGAAATGTCCCATTTATTTATCCCATTTTAAAAGACAGATTTTTTATTTCTTTTTTAAAAGTTTACGTGCATTTTTGCACGCCAACAACGGTTATAATTTCTCTGTATATAGCTTGTTAGCATAAGGCTGACGATCCCAAGTACGTAGCGTAAGTTTTCATAGACCAAGGCTCCAGGCAACAAACTGTACTTTAGACCGTATGGGCGACCGCTGTGTGACGCATTGTCGTTGCACGTAAATCTGTCTTAGTCATACCCCTTATAACCGTTGCGTTCGAAAGTATTTCTTCAACTGGTCACTGTGAACTTGACTTTCTAATTTGTAACGATTTGATTGGTTACGGGGCGTGGCTAGTCCTGACGACTCACTACTTTCTTAACGCGAACGAACTATAGTGAAGCGGATATCGCTTATTTTCCTAGGTGGTAGACTCACGTCCAAAAAGGCACAGGGTCAAATCCCAGGTGCATTAAATTTTTATTGACCTGCGTCTGGTGAAGGAAAACATCGTGAGGAAACCTGCACAATAACAGACTATTTAGCTTACTATACTAAATAGCGGTAGCCGTCAAGTCATGTAAGTTGGCGACTTGAGAAAAATCTGACACCAATGTTAGATAACATTTCTTCTTTATTTACAGAAGAAATGGACGATTCGTCCATCTCTTACGCACATGAAATGTGTGACTGAGACAGACTGAACGAACACGCACTGCGACTATGCGTGACGCGGCGGTCACTCAAAAACTAGTAGCACAATATTTTTGTATGACATTTAATACCTGCTCAAATATATTTAATCAGGAAAGTATAAACTATAGGTCAGTAAATACAATATTGACAATATTGTAACCTGTGTGGTTGCCCTTTCACAAGAATAAAGAAACAAATTTATTCTTTTCATGACTATAGTAAATAAGCTTTTGCCCGCGGCTTCGCCCGCGTGGAGTTCCCATGAGAACAGTGTTTTTTCCCGGGATGAAAGGTACCCTATGTCCTTCTCAGTACTTCTATCTATATGTATGAGAAATTTCAGGAAGATTGGTTCAGTAGATAAGGCGTGAAGAGGTAACAAATAAACAAACTCACTTTCGCATTTATAATATTAGTTTTAGGATTCCATACAGTTGGTTTTTATATCCGAAGCGATGAATATCGAATCTGTTGGAACACGTTGGAGTAATGGGAAGATTCAATACTTACTAGAAATTACTTACTTTTGATCACAAGATCTATACAGTGGCAATTTTTAAGACAGGATCTTTTTATTCTATTGAACGTACAACCACGCAGATTACGATATATTTACGTAAATATACCTCTTATTTTCTTTGTATTATGTACCAGTCTAAACTCGTGCATTATGAACTCGCTTCCAAATATGCATTTTCTATATACATATATCGCACAAATTAATATTACGCAACTTGTAAACAGACCACGATCAAGGCTAAAACACGCCAGGCGTGTAGTCAGGACACGCTATGTCGACACTAAGTCCGTAATATCGAAAGGAAAGAACTATCAAAAGAAATAAACGAAAATATTTTTTTAAATAATATCCCTATATTGATAGTTTGTTTCGTCATTTATTTTATTGAGGTTATGGCGTAGAAAGCTATTTGTGTGAGCTCTTTAATTGCAAATCGCGTACGTATAATATGCGACCATTTTATTCCATTTGTATAAAAATCCTAGACTGAGTTTAATGTAACGAAAGACTATAAAATTGTTCTCATATTAAATATCTTCATCAGTAGAAAGGTTCTCATCAAAAGTGATTTTTATTTCTTGTCGAAAATTTGTTTTTTTTTTCATCAATGCATATTATGATAATATTATGATTAATGTCTGGCAATAATGCCCCAATATTAGGTACATTTCAGCATATTTCAAACTTCCAAAAAGTTAAATGTAATCTTTTAAAAAGTATAAATAACCCACTTAAGGGAATATAATCTTTAATAAATTAAAATGGATTAATTATTTGTCGAAGTCTATTGGATACTTTTTATTTATTTTGTCAAAATGTTGCTTTAAATGCCCTTGAAATACAAGTAAATTGGATGTGATCAAATTGGTAAAATATATTGTTATTGAAATTAGAAGGCAGTAATTATTATATAGGACTAAAAGATATCAGATTATCATAAAAATCTATTGCCCACAACCTCATAAGAGAAGTATTATGTTACTGTAAAAGCTCGAACTACGGTAAATTCTAAGATTTAAGAGTAAGTCTTAGGATTAACCGACATGAGTTGGTAAATGTAAGGATTTATGAAAATGGGATGATTTTTTCGGGCTTTTACAATTAGAATTTAGTACATGCTAGGTTTTACCACTGACGGCTGGTAAATGTTGGTTTTGGGAATAAAACAAAGAGTAATTCTTCCCTCAAGTCTTTCCGGGCGGTCATAAAAAAATAACCTAAACCTTATCTATCAGTCATTTACCATGCCTTTAATGTAAATCCTGAGACTTACCAAGCGAATGGTGGTAAAAGTGCGAATCGCAAAATTATTCGGGCTTTTACCATTAAGAGTTGGTAAATCTTAGGTTTTACTCGAAAATCTTAGGATTTACCGTAGTTCGAGCTTTTACAGTAACATATATACCGTTTTATATTTCATGCAGTATTATTTGAAATATCTGAGAGAGTTTGCGCTTATTTACCTATTTTGAATTGGCATTAGATTTGTAGGTAGAGAACTGTCCCAATCACTACAAAGTTAGATACATGACTATATGACATGTACCTGTACGTACAATGTACATAATATGTAGGTATTTAATGTACTAATAGTTTTTTGACTGTTTGAAAAATCCATTGTATGTTGTTTTATTTTCGTTCCTTTGATATTGTGATAACTACGTACTTCTATGTGTATGTCTTGATTTTACATTTTTATTGAAATATACAATATTATTCTTATATAGAATATGTATGTAATTCAACAAGAAATTAAACAAAATTGTCGTTGCGTTAATTTTAATTATATAAGTATTCTCCTGTAACTTGTGTATAATTTATTAAGAGAATAAAGTGTTGGCATCCTTCCAGTCGAGTTTTATTGAAAAAAACCACCATTTTACTGCGAAAAAACACGCCTCGCGTGTCTAAACTGGGGCTTACTGAGACATGTTTCAGTGAGTGTGAACAAAAGTAGCAGGCGTTAGGTACTCGTGTTGTCAGAGAGAGAGGTCTCATGCAAGATGACTGTAGCAAAATAAAAATTCGCTATCATTATAAAATTCCCTTTATTCATTTCAATTTTGAGAATTTGCAAATCTTGTTTTAACACGCAAAATTCAAATTTTCGCTATCGATACAGTCTGCTTAATAAACACCGATAGAACTTGAATTATGACGTGCATAAAGCAACACGGACTCCTCCGTGCCGTGCGCGGAAGTTTTAGTGGGGCACCGAGGGTTCCGTACAGGCAAAGCATCTCACATTATAGCTCTAACTAAAAGACTAACTACTTTCTAAAACAAATTTAACTTTGCAGTTCGATCCCCAAGATTCATACTGAATCCAGCGCAAAAATAAGTTTGTAACACTTTTTTTTAGACTTCCTACAAAATATTTACAATTTTCAGATTTATTCCTGTACAAGTACTGTTAGACCTTGCTTTTTGCCAAATTTCATAATTTTAGGTCAACGGGAAGTACCATATATATAGGTTTTGATTGATGTCTGAAATCGCAAAATATGCAAAAATTCGCAACATTTGCGGTAATATCTCCTGATCGCGTTGACGTATAATTTTGATTATTTTTTTTTGCTGAAAGAGACTGTGGATCCGCGTATTCGATATTAATTTCAAATACCTTTTAGCGTTCCTGAGAATGTAGTAATTTTTTTTTATTCCAAAAATTTTGTTTTGTCTATGAGTCTTTCTGAATTTAACGCAGATCAGACAATTTGCTAAAGACTAACTAATTAAATGTTTTTTTCCAGTGGCCATCGACTTAATCGTGCAACATATATCAGAGTACCTGAAGCGGAGCCCTATAGACAAGAACGGAGCGCTAGAGCACTTGGGGCTCTCATCTGTGCCGGGCAGTCCCCAACGGGGCAAGAGCGGGCGGCCTCATTAAATAGGTAAAATTTATATTTCACACCAGCTTTTTCCCGCGGCTTCGCCCGCGTAAATTTACCACGGGAACAGTGCTGAAAGGTATCCTATGTCCTTCTCAGTACTTCTAACTATGTGCATGCGAAATTTCAGGAAGATTGGTTCAGTAGATAAAGCGTGAAGAAGTAACAAACTCACTTTCGCATTCCTAACTAATATTATAAATGCGAAAGTGAGTTTGTTTGTTTGTTGGTTTGTTACCTCTTCATGCTTTATCTACTGAACCAATCTTCCTGAAATTTCGCATACACATAGTTAGACCTACGGAGAAGGACATAAGGTATCTTTCATCCCGGGAAAAGGCACGGTTCCCGAGGGAAAATCACGCGGGCGAAGCCGCGAGCGAAAGCTAGTTTATAATATTAGTAAGGATAAGGATATATACTGTCACACCTGTTTCCCGTGGGTTAGGGTATTTTTTTTATGCCTATACTGTCCCAATGCTGGGCAAAGGCCTACCCTCTAAAGGTTAACCTCTAAGGTCTATTCAGTGCATAAGCCCTCCACTCTCTATATCCATCCAGATCATCCGACCATCTCGTTCTGGGGCGGCCCAGAAGTACTTACTCCTTTTAATTTGATACCGGAGGTCCCGGGTTCGATCCCCGGTCAGGTCAAGATGGAAAATGATCTTTTACAGATTGGCCTGGGTCTTGGATGTTTATCTATATATGTATTTGTCATAAAATATAGTATCGTTGAGTTAGTATCCCATAACACAAGTCCCGTACTTACTTTGGGGCTAACTCAATCTGTGTGATTTGTCCGTATATATTTATTTATTTATATTTATTTAATTCTTTTTCCTTGTAATTAAAATCAGATGAGTAGGTACCTTACCTGTTTAATATTAATTTCTTTTTGTTTTATTTCAGTGAATGAAAATAATTTCGGTATTCAATCGGAGGAAGAAACGTGCTTTATTAACACGTAAATAGCTCAAAAGGTATCCGACACTTTTTCATCTATATTAAAAGAACTATACATAGACGGCTTAGACCTGCGTTAAAAAATATTCCCCCTTTTCTCTAACATATCTGACTTAGGCACAATTGGAAGCGATTTTTTGAAATGCGTATGAATATCCGATGGTACAACTATTCGGACTATGTATAAAAAAATCTAGATATTATTTATAATCCTAGTTGTTAATACTTATAGTGATTTTTTGTAAAAACAAAACTGTTTTTAATGTAAAAGGCACGAGTTTAAACTGTTGCAAGCAATAAGCTAAAGTCTTGAGCACGTTCACGGTTATTCTGTACCCAGTAGTAGGAGTTTTATGCTTAGGCAATGTTATAATAATTCGCTTATTGCCACTTCAACTTCAAGACAACGCTTACGAGTTGACCATCCAAACCACCTCTAAGGTGGAAAGCAAGCTTTGTATTTTGATTCATTTTAACTAGTCAATCTGATTTTTAATGCTCAATGGCATGTACTTATGAAATTTTAAATTTAAATTAGAACGTCTAGAGATGTACACTCGTGGACAAAAGTTTTATTACCTATACCTATATTTATTAATATTGTCGTTTTTAAAACGGTTAATATATAAAAAAATCGAAGCACGCATTGCGATCTTGCAATTTATTCAGTAAGCGAAACACATTAAGTTATTAAAAAGAAATACAGTAATGGCCTAATATTTATTAATTTATGTAATTTATCTAGTTTGTATGGCTCGATCGTAAACGAGTGTAACTTAGTGTTGCCCAACAATCGATAGTTTTACTATCGATAGTAAAACGTCAAAATCATGAAGGTACTCAATCGATAGTGCGTGCTATTGATAGTATAGACACAATAATAAATATTGGATTAACCCGTGATCATAGACGTTAAAAAAAAATCATTCTTTAATAGACATATAAACTTGATTGTCAAATAAGGCCCAAAATTCAATTTTTTTACAGATTGCTTACAAATTCGATGGAACCAAATCACACCAAAAATTTCAAACTTGACAAAAATGAGCAAATGACAATTTTGAGCCTGTCCTTCACCAACATAGGCAAAAAACATATCTGACATCCCGCTTCCTCAGCTGTATGTGTCTCTAAGTAAAAAAAATAAATAAATATTCTAGCTCTATGCTCGTGATAGATGCTTTTGTTTGAGCACTTCTGTTGGTAAATACCAGTAATAGGCCGGTAGAATTAAAATACCATTCGAACTTAAAGCCTACCACAGATTTTACTGTTTTAATGGCATCATTTGTAGCCCGATATGACTATCCCAGTCTTTCCCCCTCCAAAGGGCTATGCTTGGGGCACAGGGGGTTAAAAAGTGTATCTACAAAAAGGGGTGTTGTTGCGGTTTTACTATTATATCTCGAAAAGGACCCATAATTTCGAAAAAAAATGTACCTAGTATTAAAGTTTTAGAGCATTAATTCTGCGTCTAGTGGGACCAAATACATATGTTTTGGACCCCCTAGTCCCACACTAGCGCTCATCGAAATTGAACAAAATCCACAGATATTTTAAATTCGAAAGTTTAGACATGTGCGAGGATGTATGTTTGTTACTCAACTACGCAAAATCCACTGGACGGATTTCGATGAAATTTGATACACTACTAGAAAAATACAGGATATAGCACATAGGGTACTCTTTAACCCGAAATTCCTACGGGAGTAGGGCCCCGGGGCGCAGCTAATATAGCATTTTTCATTGGTATGGAAAACTTGCTAAACCACGGGGCTCCGCTCACTTCGGAATTTCGGGATAAAAATTACCATATGTGAATTTTCAAGACTTGCTCTATTTGTGTGCCAGATTTCCTCGAGATCCGTCCAGTAGACTTTGTGTGATTGAGTGACAAAAATTGCAAGTTTGTATGGGAACTTGTATCATTTATGATAATATATACTAGATGCGCCCCGAGTAAGAATTTCAGAAAAAACTAGACTAGACTATTTGCATTTTTAGGTTTAACTCTACTCGTGTACCGAATTTTAAAACCGCAACAACACCACTTTTGACGGTACATTTTACCCCCTGTGCCCCAAGCACAACTTTTTGGAGGGGGAAAGGCTAGGATAGTAATATTGGACAACAAATGAAGCTCCTAAGATAGTAAAGTCTATTCTTGGCTTTAAAGTCGATTAGTCTTATTTTATGCTTTAATTCTACCAGCCTTTAACAATACTATCGATTGAGTACATCAAATTGGTGTTTACACACGTGAAGTAATGTGGGCTGAAAATGAATTGGTAATGCAACTGTTATTCAAAGTGTAGATGTCAGAGGTGGCTTTACTTTTAAACTATCTATACCACTCTGAATAAGTAGTAAGTAGATTTATATCTTTAATTTTAGAAAGCACAAACACTTATTTCATGTAAAAATATATTTTTAAATAAGTAGAAAAAAATACAATACATACTAGAATAGCTAATTTATTTTTTTAATATTTTATCTAACTGACAGGCTTACTTGTGTTCAAAGGCCGGTCTCCACGAGAGCGAAGAAGACTGTTTTAACAACCAATAGAATGTCGTTATTCAAAATTCGATTTTCCTTAATGAAATCCTATTGGTTGTTGAATCACATCGCTCTGGTGGAAACCGGCCCTAAAAATGGCTTCTAAGAAAGTCGTACGAAATCTGCGATGCAATGCCAAAACGACTAGTCAAATGGAAATTTGGTACCTTAGATTCTGAAGTGAAAGTTAAAATTAATGTTTGGTTTGTGATTGTTAATAAAAATTGTTTATATTTTATATGTTGTGATGTGAATTTATTGTTAAAGATAAGATTGTTTTGTTATTATTTATTAGGTATGAGCTTGACTTAAATTGCCATTTTCGCCAAATGATAAAAAAATAAAGATTAGAAACGTTTTAAATAGGAAGCACTTTTTAAAGTTACCGTTCTAATATACTTAAGTACTATTTTAATTTTTCATGTCAATGTTCACATACTGAAGACGCTAGCATCCTTGTCTGAATGAATTATTTAATTTATGCATAAGTAAAATGAATATTTATGTGATTGAACAATAAGAAATTTATTTTTGCTTGTTAGTTATTTGTAGGCATTTCTAACGCCGCTTTGGGCTTCTCTTAGTGACTTAGTAATATAAAACGAACTCTTAAGAAATCTTGCAGCCTCTTCTACAGCTCTCAAATATAATAAACTAGAGTAAGGTATCAATAGATTAAATGCCCTGAAGGCTTAATACCACCACCCATATAAGAAGGCAATGTTTCAGAACATCTATCCTTTTACGTAGGTAGTGATTAGATGCAGTTTTTAAAATTCCAATGTATAATGTAAATAAATATATAAAGTATCGTCCATTAATTTTCCGTTGGTGGTCGTGCTCGTGTATATTTTATTTCTATGTTTTAAACTAATTAGATATTTTATATAGATAATAATAGAAGAGATTTTACTAACTTGATACTAAAATCGATTTTCACACTTTTGTTATTTTACTAAATTGAAACTTCTGACAGCAACTGTACTTATTTAATTTAAACACACATTTTTGTTTTATTTCGAATTTGATGTGACTTGGGTAGTTGTTTTTTTTAATTTGAGTGTTGTTATTGTTATATTCTAGCTATGCGATTTCAAGCCAAAGAATATGTAGTATAAGATTGGCAGTGTTTTTTTAATTTTTAATTGTAGATGCCAAAGTGTCTAATTCGTCTTCTCTACTAGTATGACGCTAGTAGGTAGGCGCGAAAAACAATGGCAATATTTAATAGGGATACTTTCAGATGTTCTACCTAGAAAGGTCGTCGTGTGGAATGAAACACAACACGACAATGTTAATTGTTAATTGTCGCTTACTCTAAAAGTAGCTGATTAAATAATAAATAAATCATCAATTAGAGTTTAAATTCTCTCACGATGTTTTCAATCATCCGAAGCGCTAGATTCTTCTATCAAATAGCTAGATTAGCCTTCAAACTAGCGACGCAAGGATTCGAACCTGGGTCCTTTCGATAAAGGCGGTTGTTTTGGTCATTCGGCCACCACCTCGCTTCAAACATGTTCTACTTTTGTTCTATGCATGGAGTTATAGGCAAGACGCTTGTTTTCAGCCGCCGCGTATAAATTACTATTGGTACTATGGTCATATAGTATAATGCTAAACCTTTGTAAGGAGCCATTTTGCAAAATTAAGATTTGGGCAACTGAACTTTTAAAGATTGGAAAACTCAGACCTTTTTTTTCAAAAAGTTCCTCGTCATTTTACAAAATCTTTAAAAATGTTATATCGTGCGAGCGAGACAGTTGCCGAAGTCACAAAGTAAAAGAGAACTAGATTGCCGACGTGTCTTTGCAAACTGGCTCTTGATAGACCCATGGAACTAATTATTTCTTTTCATGGATAGACCTCGGAGGCGTGGGTTTGTATCATAAACCAAGGAGCTTCAATGGAAAGTGAATGTATGAAAACTTTTTAGTGTTTGTATTAACTGAAAAGGCTCCAATGGTTTGTACTAAGCATAGTACCAATTAGATAAGGAATGTGATAATGTAATGTGCGAGGCTAACGTGTATGTATCATAGTTCATTACTATTTCGGCTGCATAAGCTTTGTTTATTCACAAAAAATAATGTACAAAGAATATTATTTTTTAAATAAAGCTATTTTTATTTTAGTCTTTTTTCTTTGCCTTGTCCACTACGAACCTCCGAAAGTAATAATACATATTTTATAGTACAATGCTTCGCAATGTGCTCATAGCCAAAGTCACACAGATTGAGCTAGCCCCGAAGTAAGTTCGGGACTTGTTTTGTGAGATAGACAAACACATAGACGTTATCGAACATTTCGATAGCCCAAACCTTGACGAAGTGTGACCGCGCTATAAAAAATATCCTCCCCTTTTTACTAGACTATAAATAAAGGAAAGGTTAATATTTAAGTTATAATAAATTACATGCAATCGGGTTTTTTAGATTTTTTTAATTTATGACTTGTTACGAAATCGCTTTATTAGAGCGAGAGGAAAGTAGTTACTTAATCCATAAAATAAAATACATATGTAAACATGATTATTTTATTGCTAAATATAATTTCATTGCTCTGATTACATTAGGTACATTTACTCTAAATTGTAGCAACTAACAGCGGTTAAAAAGTTAAGTTATACGTCGTTTCGTAGATTTTCTTGAAAGACAGAAACATACTTTTGTATTTGCAAATAATAATTTTCGTGCATAGTGTTAAAAGGTGTCGGCGTGATTAATTCAACGGATTTTTTACAAAATACTTATAAACTGTGAATGTGGGGAATATTATTATTATATTGAAGGTATAAAAATAAGCATGTTATTGACGGGTACTAAGCCGTGTATCAACTTTATCTTGTCTAATTTAAGATGATAATTTTAACAGCAAGATTAACTGATACATTCGCAATGAGAGCGACAGAGACAGCTGATAATACTATTTAACATCTGTCAAAATCATCATCCTAAATTAGACAGAGAATAGACAACATATTATGCTACCTCACTCACAATAACACATCGTGTTTCTCACTTATGTAAGCTGTACTGAGCGAGAAATAGCGAACAATTCGCGTCAATGTTGCCTAGTGGATACACGGCTTAGCGTGTCCGCTGCGTGACGTAACGTTGGATATTGTCAATACCTTGTCTATCTATTCCTAATCTGGTGAATACGCGCCACACAGCGAACGCCGTTGTCAAAATAATACAATTTGATTAAAAACGGAATAAAATAGTGATCCGAGAACTCTTGAACACCAATCTGTACAACTATATAGATTCATATATTATGATTGCACTTATTTGCTACATTATTCGTCTACAAATTCGTCGAAAGTTCATACGTAAAGGACAATAAGGGAACGTACCAAAAGCATACTAGGCTACCCTAAATAACATCAATTTAGTCTATCATTCCTATTTAGGGTAACTTTATATGCTCTTATATTATCTATACTGTAATCGGTTAGTTGTATTATCTAATATTTTATACATATCTGATTTAAATAGTTACTAAATTACATTAAAACTGATTATTAGTTCAAAATAAGTGTCTTTTAGGGAGTGCGAAATAAACCGGTGCTGATAACATTTAAAACGTACGCTTATTCTAGGTTTAATAAATAAAATTATATCGCGTTTGCGAAGGATCAATCTTTTAACAGTGATCTCAAGTAGAGGCCGATATCCACCAAATCTGGTTTCTAATATAATTAGAAATAATATGCGAAACTTATGTTCCAAAATTATCAATGCGTGCGTATTTTTTTCACACAATGACGTAATTGGCTCTATTAATGGGTTTTTTGGGACCCAAGGTAAGTAGGTATATAACATGTGTCCTTCATTGCCTATGATGGGCCCAGTCGCCTCAAATATCTTTTCTTTGGTGGATACTGGACTTTTTTAGCATTCTAACCCTTAGCTAAAAGGAAGCGACGCGTGAGCGAAGAAACCACATATAGTGCGACCAGGATTTTTTGGTGCGTGAGTGCGGGCTCCACCTATATGATTTAAATCACTAATTTTAATAGCTTATGCATTAGTTTGCTTTCCTACCACGTACCAAAAGACCGTGGTCACGCTGTACACTTTTACCTTCCATTTTTAATATTATAATAAAAATTCGAATTATTCTTTTTTCCGTAGCTCTCGACATTTTTCACACAATATACACGTTCGTTTTATCTTTCATAGATTCAGCCATTACGCTTATTACACTACTTTCAAATATTTTTGTAGAAAAATAAGTAAAATATACAACATTTCGGGTATTTATCGACACTTAAAACTCTTAAAATATTCTCGAGCGACCAGACCAAACGAAGCACCCTATGACATACATATTTTATTTTTTGTATCTGCTACAAAATACGCGCTTTTTAAGATTTTTTTGTGTCGCTCAAACGCATTCCGGTACCAGAAACTAATCACAAACCCTCATAGAAACCAACATCTAATGAATCAATAGGAAATCACCATACACTTTGGAGATTCAATGCATATAAAGTTATATCAATCATAATGCGTCCACTGTGTGACGCGTAGTCTTCTCGCGTATTCAGCCAGTCCCAGTCACAAATCTTACGTGCGAAAGAGATGGACGAGGCGACCATTTCTGACGCATTTATAAAGACAATTTTTTTTAGTTTGTAGCAGAAAATTTTTACATACGTATATGAAATCTAGTATGGAAATAATATACTTACTCTTAATACTTCGCTCATATTTGACAAAAATAAATTAGATTTAAGGCCAATCTAACACGACGCAGTAAACAAATAAAAAAATAGGCATATCATAACATTGGGGTCGTTAAATACAGTCTAGGGCGCTGTATCAGGCCGGATTTGTTCTTAATTTGGAAACACCTTTTTGAAAAACAAAATATACCTTTTAAAAAAAGATAATTATAAGAAACAAATATATACGGACAAATCCCAAAGTAAGTTCGAGACTTTTGTTTTATGATACTGCATTGCACGGATCCTACATTCATTACACTTCATACTTATCACACAGACTTAATACCAACAAGACAGACTTTAAATAGTTCTCCATTGACTATCAATTCATACCTTATTTCCAACGTCACTGCACTCGACTCACAACATACTCGGAAAATAACACTCTCTGGATACACCACCAAAAATATTTATTTCATTTAGTTATTATCCTACCGACCTATTAGTCGCCGAAAAATTACGTAATTTGGGAGATTTTCAAATGCGTTATTTTGAGTGGAAATCCGCATATTAAATGCTTTGAAACATACGAATGGCTTAAATCGTTATTGTTTTTATTATTGTCCACTGCGTGACACGTATTCGTAGCCCGTATTAAGCCTATCTCAGTCGCACATCTCAAGTGCGAGGGAGATGGGCGATTCGGCCATTTCTTGCGCACGTGAGGCAAGCGTCACGCAGCGGACGCAATTAACAACGCAACCCACTCTATACGAAAGAGCAAGATACACGTTATAGAAGAATTTAAGATTTTTATTTAGTCCAAAAGATAAAAAAAATACTGCATGTACGTTATGTAAGAATTAAAGATTTAGTCCAAAAGATAAAAATAGAGAGAAAGGTTTCTAATTTACGGGATGTCTGTCTTTTTTTACTAGCAAAATTTTGGGTATTAGGATTCATTCCTACCCCATAGGCCATACCAGATATCTCTATTCCTATCCTATTTCATTCTTGACATTGAAAAATATTCTTTATTACAACGTATTAAAGTTGTTTGAATAATTTTAAAACGCATATCTCATATAAGAAAATACAGTATGAATGTGGCTGTCATACCGCCATCTTTATTATCTGGACACACCGTGCGTCTCGCTCACTCCTTAGAACAACTCTAAGTCTCTCTCGCTTTACCTTCGCAAGCGATGCGAAATTCTCCTTGGTTTGTTGATCAATGAAAATCTCATTCGCTAAGCAACGAAAAAAAAACTCACTTAACAGGTAAAATAGGTCATTCCAATATAGGCTTTAAATTGTCTACTACAGATACATTTTACTATGACAAACACATACGCCTTGTACACCAATGTTGTTACTGTAAAATGAATCTACAGTGGACCACTTTAAGTCCATATTTGAATAAATTCTTGCTATTCTTCATTGTTAGAAGTTAAAGACAGTATGATTTCGGCTTGATTTAAGTAATTCTATTTACACTTACATATTAAAATTCAATATATCTCGCTCCTACCCTACTTTGAAGCTTACATTTTACATAGTTTTACTTACAATCATATTAAGTTATTCGCTAAGTTAGTGGAAGTATACAAGCATGACATTTTAAGAGAGTAATTTTTACTACAATACATACATATATTCTGATTATGCCAAATATTCTGATGCGATATTATGCAGTTTTTTACTCTCACGAACACTCACAGACATTATCAATGTCAAAATATACTGTTTACTCCTTACACAAGTGCTGCCACTGGCGTGAAAACATCGCAGTAATAATTCCTATTTTAGTCAATTCGACTTGATAAGAAGAGGCAGTTAGTTAGTCAGGCAGTTTAGAAAAATTTAGTTTTTTTTTATGGGCGTATGATTTGCTCACAATAAAATTTGATACCAATAAAAGTCTGAGTGTCCGTAAGGTAATGAGAGTTATTCAATAATGAGCTCTATTGAGTTGTAATAGAATCTATATCGTGTTGCATCGGCAGCGGCTCGACGAGCTGCGCGGCGATCTTACAGTCTGGACGCGCGCTGGCATCTGTCGACAAAATATATAAATTAATTATAATTATTACTCGATTTCACATTATTTATAAAGTCATAGGTGTAGACAGAGAAAATTATAAAGCCCGCCATATGTTCCGTTTCGCTTACACAAGAAAGAGCAACGATTAATTTCTTTTTTATTTATTTTGTTTCTTTAGTATAAGTGTATATTTGTGTGTGAAGACAATAAAGGACATTATGGGAATATACGAGGAAAAATGGCACAGGGCGCTATTATTTTTTTGTCTCGCATCACGTGCTGTTTTTTTCAAGGCTAATCATGCACAGTTTATACATTTTATTATTGCAGCTGTGACGTCTCTGTTCCGTTTTTTAAAGGGCTAGGTCTAACTAAGGTCTTTAGGGCTAAAAACTTAATTCTATGTTAGGTATGAAAAATACAATTTAAGGAGAGTGAGGTATGTCAGATAACACAATACTGTCATCAGTTTTCCACCAGTACAGAGCCTCGCTGGGAACATAGCCAGGTTACCGTCCGCTAGGTGTCTCTGGGGTAGTCCATGGTCTTGATGTAGGCGACGGCCGCACAGAACTGCGTCCACCAGTACAGAGCCTCGCTGGGAACATAGCCAGGTTACCGTCCGCTAGGTGTCTCTGGGGTAGTCCATGGTCTTGATGTAGGCGACGGCCGCACAGAACTGCGTCCACCAGTACAGAGCCTCGCTGGGAACATAGCCAGGTTACCGTCCGCTAGGTGTCTCTGGGGTAGTCCATGGTCTTGATGTAGGCGACGGCCGCACAGAACTGCGTCCACCAGTACAGAGCCTCGCTGGGAACATAGCCAGGTTACCGTCCGCTAGGTGTCTCTGGGGTAGTCCATGGTCTTGATGTAGGCGACGGCCGCACAGAACTGCGTCCACCAGTACAGAGCCTCGCTGGGAACATAGCCAGGTTACCGTCCGCTAGGTGTCTCTGGGGTAGTCCATGGTCTTGATGTAGGCGACGGCCGCACAGAACTGCGTCCACCAGTACAGAGCCTCGCTGGGAACATAGCCAGGTTACCGTCCGCTAGGTGTCTCTGGGGTAGTCCATGGTCTTGATGTAGGCGACGGCCGCACAGAACTGCGTCCACCAGTACAGAGCCTCGCTGGGAACATAGCCAGGTTACCGTCCGCTAGGTGTCTCTGGGGTAGTCCATGGTCTTGATGTAGGCGACGGCCGCACAGAACTGCGTCCACCAGTACAGAGCCTCGCTGGGAACATAGCCAGGTTACCGTCCGCTAGGTGTCTCTGGGGTAGTCCATGGTCTTGATGTAGGCGACGGCCGCACAGAACTGCGTCCACCAGTACAGAGCCTCGCTGGGAACATAGCCAGGTTACCGTCCGCTAGGTGTCTCTGGGGTAGTCCATGGTCTTGATGTAGGCGACGGCCGCACAGAACTGCGTCCACCAGTACAGAGCCTCGCTGGGAACATAGCCAGGTTACCGTCCGCTAGGTGTCTCTGGGGTAGTCCATGGTCTTGATGTAGGCGACGGCCGCACAGAACTGCGTCCACCAGTACAGAGCCTCGCTGGGAACATAGCCAGGTTACCGTCCGCTAGGTGTCTCTGGGGTAGTCCATGGTCTTGATGTAGGCGACGGCCGCACAGAACTGCGTCCACCAGTACAGAGCCTCGCTGGGAACATAGCCAGGTTACCGTCCGCTAGGTGTCTCTGGGGTAGTCCATGGTCTTGATGTAGGCGACGGCCGCACAGAACTGCGTCCACCAGTACAGAGCCTCGCTGGGAACATAGCCAGGTTACCGTCCGCTAGGTGTCTCTGGGGTAGTCCATGGTCTTGATGTAGGCGACGGCCGCACAGAACTGCGTCCACCAGTACAGAGCCTCGCTGGGAACATAGCCAGGTTACCGTCCGCTAGGTGTCTCTGGGGTAGTCCATGGTCTTGATGTAGGCGACGGCCGCACAGAACTGCGTCCACCAGTACAGAGCCTCGCTGGGAACATAGCCAGGTTACCGTCCGCTAGGTGTCTCTGGGGTAGTCCATGGTCTTGATGTAGGCGACGGCCGCACAGAACTGCGTCCACCAGTACAGAGCCTCGCTGGGAACATAGCCAGGTTACCGTCCGCTAGGTGTCTCTGGGGTAGTCCATGGTCTTGATGTAGGCGACGGCCGCACAGAACTGCGTCCACCAGTACAGAGCCTCGCTGGGAACATAGCCAGGTTACCGTCCGCTAGGTGTCTCTGGGGTAGTCCATGGTCTTGATGTAGGCGACGGCCGCACAGAACTGCGTCCACCAGTACAGAGCCTCGCTGGGAACATAGCCAGGTTACCGTCCGCTAGGTGTCTCTGGGGTAGTCCATGGTCTTGATGTAGGCGACGGCCGCACAGAACTGCGTCCACCAGTACAGAGCCTCGCTGGGAACATAGCCAGGTTACCGTCCGCTAGGTGTCTCTGGGGTAGTCCATGGTCTTGATGTAGGCGACGGCCGCACAGAACTGCGTCCACCAGTACAGAGCCTCGCTGGGAACATAGCCAGGTTACCGTCCGCTAGGTGTCTCTGGGGTAGTCCATGGTCTTGATGTAGGCGACGGCCGCACAGAACTGCGTCCACCAGTACAGAGCCTCGCTGGGAACATAGCCAGGTTACCGTCCGCTAGGTGTCTCTGGGGTAGTCCATGGTCTTGATGTAGGCGACGGCCGCACAGAACTGCGTCCACCAGTACAGAGCCTCGCTGGGAACATAGCCAGGTTACCGTCCGCTAGGTGTCTCTGGGGTAGTCCATGGTCTTGATGTAGGCGACGGCCGCACAGAACTGCGTCCACCAGTACAGAGCCTCGCTGGGAACATAGCCAGGTTACCGTCCGCTAGGTGTCTCTGGGGTAGTCCATGGTCTTGATGTAGGCGACGGCCGCACAGAACTGCGTCCACCAGTACAGAGCCTCGCTGGGAACATAGCCAGGTTACCGTCCGCTAGGTGTCTCTGGGGTAGTCCATGGTCTTGATGTAGGCGACGGCCGCACAGAACTGCGTCCACCAGTACAGAGCCTCGCTGGGAACATAGCCAGGTTACCGTCCGCTAGGTGTCTCTGGGGTAGTCCATGGTCTTGATGTAGGCGACGGCCGCACAGAACTGCGTCCACCAGTACAGAGCCTCGCTGGGAACATAGCCAGGTTACCGTCCGCTAGGTGTCTCTGGGGTAGTCCATGGTCTTGATGTAGGCGACGGCCGCACAGAACTGCGTCCACCAGTACAGAGCCTCGCTGGGAACATAGCCAGGTTACCGTCCGCTAGGTGTCTCTGGGGTAGTCCATGGTCTTGATGTAGGCGACGGCCGCACAGAACTGCGTCCACCAGTACAGAGCCTCGCTGGGAACATAGCCAGGTTACCGTCCGCTAGGTGTCTCTGGGGTAGTCCATGGTCTTGATGTAGGCGACGGCCGCACAGAACTGCGTCCACCAGTACAGAGCCTCGCTGGGAACATAGCCAGGTTACCGTCCGCTAGGTGTCTCTGGGGTAGTCCATGGTCTTGATGTAGGCGACGGCCGCACAGAACTGCGTCCACCAGTACAGAGCCTCGCTGGGAACATAGCCAGGTTACCGTCCGCTAGGTGTCTCTGGGGTAGTCCATGGTCTTGATGTAGGCGACGGCCGCACAGAACTGCGTCCACCAGTACAGAGCCTCGCTGGGAACATAGCCAGGTTACCGTCCGCTAGGTGTCTCTGGGGTAGTCCATGGTCTTGATGTAGGCGACGGCCGCACAGAACTGCGTCCACCAGTACAGAGCCTCGCTGGGAACATAGCCAGGTTACCGTCCGCTAGGTGTCTCTGGGGTAGTCCATGGTCTTGATGTAGGCGACGGCCGCACAGAACTGCGTCCACCAGTACAGAGCCTCGCCCTGCAGCGCCGCTCCTCCCAGGGCGTTCACGAACTCGATGCTCGACAGCAGCGACGGCGGGTTCACCTGCGGAGAAAAAGTTGTTCAACCAATTCGCGTGGTGGGTTATAGCCCCTCCTTATCCATCCATAAGCAACGCAGCATCCATAAGCAACAATCCAGCAGTGGAGACATTACAATAGCTGATGATACGAATCATGTAGGGGGTTATGAGGGTATAAAATTACCACTTTAAAAATTTGCTGAAAAATTGAAAATTTAATCCTTCCTACTAATATTATAAATGTGAAAGTTTGGATGTGAGTTTGTGAATTTGTGAGGATGTTTGTTACTCAATCACGCAAAATCTACTGGACGGATTTCGATGAAATTTGGTATACGGGTAGAAAAATACCGAGAATAGAACATAGGATATTTTTTATCCCAAAATTCTTGCGGGAGCGAAGCTCCGGGGCGCGGCTAGTATTGTATAACTCATTTACTTACAATCATATTACATATTTGCGATATATGAAACACATACCTTGAGTATAATGTAGACGAGTACGGGGGTGAGGTCGTCGGCGGCGGGGGGCGCGCCGCTGGTCAACGCCAGCACCGACATCACGGCCGTCACGCACCGCATTATGCAGGCCAACTGTCAAACAACATTGTTATTTATTTAATTTTTTTAATTACAGTACTGGTTAAAAAAACTATTTTTTGCCGATACGACTCGAGATGATGATGGACTGCACTGTAGAATTGAAACTGAAGACATTTTTCCAAATTATCATCTAATTTGGACAAATATTCAGTTTCAATTCTACAGTGCGGTCCATACGCCTACGACGGCTAGGCTCTACGATAGGTGCGTACTAATGTTGATGCTACGCAAGCCCCGCCCACTGCGAAAAGCGACTGTTACATTGGTCACTGCTACGCCGTGCTACGAGATAGACTAGATATTACTTATTATGACATCACCTTATCTCTGTGCGTGTTTGGGTGCGCAGGGGAAGGACGCGGCCCAAACACCTACGACTACGCATGACTACAAGCCTACTACAGCTACGCGCTACGAATGCAAGTCACGCCCACTGCGATAAGCGTCAGTTTTATTGGTTACTGCTACGCCGTGCTACGAGATAGAGTAGACATTATTATGACGTCACCTTGTCTCTAGACGTCCTATATACAGGTAGATGCCTGAAGAAGGCCTGCACGGGGAAGGGCGCGGCCCATACGCCTACGACGCTGGCTACGAGCCTACGACGGCTAAGCGCTACGAAAGCTACGTACCTACAATCCCCGGCACGTAAGTTGAACCAAAATGGCTGTCGTCGGCGCAGGTATAATTACAGACAAAAGTGTTGGATTTTGCGCGGTCACCCGCGAAATTTAAAATTCACATTTTTTAAAATAAAGATTTATTCGAAATTAAAAAAAAATCGGATTTTTTACTTTCTTTTATAATCCTCTTGACGGTGGATATTGACGTTTTAGTCGCTTCTGCTGTTTTATTTTGCGAAAGCGTTATATTATTTTCTTTCAAAAATTATTATAGACATCAAATACTATCTTTCTCGCTTGTCTTTTCATAGTTGGTTGTGGACGAGGCATGTTTCTTCCAACAAACTGCTCCACTCACAAAACGAAAACTTTTATATTAACTTACGACTGTGCGCGATTGTATTTCAAGACAACGGCGGGAGCATGTGAACGCGCGCGGAGGGAGGAAGCTACTGCGCGCATGCGCGGAAGGATAGCGTCGCTACGTTGCTATGGTTACGGATAGTTTTACACGTCGCACCTCATACCACCTCCCTTGATACCTGAAAACGTCGTACTGCGCATAGGTCAACTTATGTGCCGGGGATTGTACATTGCTGTTACGCAAGCCCCGCCCACTGCAAAAAACGGCTGTTTCATTGGTCCGCCGTGCTACGAGATAGAGCAGACATTTTATGACGAGTCTACGGCGGCTACGCATCTACGATAGTTCGTACCACATTGATGCTACGCAAACCCCGCCCACTGTTAAAGGTCTGTTTCATTGGTCTGCTGTGCTAGGAGATATAAACGACATAACATAGTATGTTATCTTGTTTCAAGGCGTCCTATATACAGGTAGATGCCTGAGTAAGGCCTGAGCGCGGGGGAAGGGCGCGGTCCAAACACCTACGACGGCTACGCGCTACGAATGCAAGCCACGCCCACTGCAGCTGCTTCATTGGTCCGCCGTGCTACGAGATAAAGCAGACATTATCATGACGTCACCTTGTCTCTGGGAGTTCTATACACAGGTAGATGCCTAAGCAAGGCCTGCGCGCGGGGGAAGGGTGCGGCCCACACGTGGCGGGGGGGGACTCCCGCCCGCAGCGCTGAGGTGCAGGCGGAGAGGCGGCGGATGTGTTCGCTTAGCACTCTGTAACGATAGGATTGTATTAGAAATAGGAAATAGCATTTTGAGTACTTTGTATTTCTATTTTTATTAAGTTTAATAATTGAAAAAATATTTAATAAAACTTTTTTTTTTTCAAAGTACTAATTTAGTTGGAATAAAATTAAATACATCACAATTTTTCTGATATTTAAAAAAAAAAAAAAATTTTTTTTTTTTTTATATAAGTTTTTGCAAGTTTGAAATAGTTTTTTTTCCTTGTGAACGCAAATATAAATAAATCAACACAATTCTCGCTAATAATTTTGAATATTTAGCTGATCTATATCACTATTTTTATACCGAAAACACTCAATAAAACACATGAAATAATACAAAAAATTAAAGAGTAGATAAAGAAAGGAATGAAATGTAGGCAAATGTATGAAACATGACATACTGGTCGCGCGCGATGTCGCCGTCCCCGTTCGGGAACAGAACGTGTAGGTAGAGCCGCGCGAACGCCGCGCGCTCCACTGTCAGTTCGGCGGCCTCAAGCAATGTGGCCGACGCACCTAAAAATTTACCAATAAATCATGAAAAACAAACTAAAATGGATAAAAAATCTTTCCTACGTCAAAAACGTGAAAAAGAAAAAAAATCGTAAGAAAAATGCTACTTTACAATGGTTAAACTTTTTATATATTTTTTATTTACAACGTCAATAAAAAATAAAATAATTATGGTTATCGTTTTCCCGCTAATTAAAGTGGGGCCATTATAATAGGTCACATTTGACATTATATGCTATCTCTTTTTCACTTTCTGACTTAGAAAGAGAGATCAGCTATCTGATGGCTTACGTCTCTTTCTGAGTAAGAAAGTGAAAAAGAGATAACCATATTGTCAAATATGGCCTATTAAATTGGCCTTACTTTAGTTGGCGCTACTGGCGAGTAAAGTCTGTCAGATAATAAAATACTGTCATCACTTGTCAAATTCAAATGACAGTATTGTACATCTGACAGATATTACTCGCCAGTAGCGCCAATTAGTGAGCGAAGAAATGATAACCCTCATAGAACTACTAAATAAGTACAAATATTACTAAATGTACTAAATGTAGTCAAATAACTGTTGGTTTATCTTTAAACATATTAGGTTATATTTAGAAGCGTTTAGATTTTTATTGTTTTTGTTTCGAATTATTATTTTTGTTGTATTTTAATTTATAGTGTAAGTAATTGTTTATAACAACAACAACAACAAGAATTCTTTATTAACACACAAGAAATTACATTTTAAGATACATAAAGTAACTTACAACTAAAAAACAAGAAAGGAAGATGAGCAAAAGGCGGCCTTATCACTGAAAGCAATTTCTTCCAGGCAACCAATTGATTTTTGATTATATTTGTAGAACTTATACTAGGTTAGCACATAACCGCCTAAAACACAGGATCGTTCAGATCCTAGCTTAGGCATCAATTTATGTAAATCTTTTTTTTATATTAAGTCCATTTGTATAAGTTTATTAGTGCTTAAGTTTTCTGAATAAAGTTATTATAGTTATAGTGTTACGAAAACGCACGGACGCCGTCTAGAAAAATACGCAAACTGGAATGTTCTAGACTTACGCTTCGTGAACCCTTTTCGGTTCTAGAAATGATCGGCGGTGCAAGCAATAATGAGCCTTACGTAACGTACAGTTAAGGTTCATAGTCGCTTGCAACCTAAAGGAAAAGGACAGCCACGTGTGAGAGCGGGATAGCAATATACTCGATCGTTCGATACAGTTTGGCCGCGAATGTTCTCGAGAAGTTAGCTAGAGCGAAATTATCCGCCTATATAAGCGTGGTTGTTCAGCGCCGAGGACAGTTCATCTTTAGACGAGCTAAGAGAAAGATTTCGAAGTGATACAAGTGCGAAATACTCAAGTGACGACTCTGGCGATTAATTACTGGACTCTGATCATAGTGTTTGGACAATTTGGACAACGTTGTGAGGAAACCCTTGTAACTTTAGTGTGTGGTGAACTGAATAAAGTCTCAATCAGCGTCATCAGGTGTTTTTATCCAAATCCACGGACCAGTAGCCCGTAACATTTGGTGTCAGAAGCGGAATTTGGAAAATGCCATTGACTCCGAGGGACAACGACGTCACCAGCGAGGGTGTCAAGACACGGGCGCAGCGTGCTATCACTGAAGCTTCCCCACTGGATCTACGGACCAGGCCACCCTCTGTGGCCCCGCCCACTCAGAGGAGGCTCCGCCCACTGGCCACGCCCACCAAGCCACGCCCCTTTGGCTCTGCCCACTGGCCCCGCCCACCAGGACACGCCCCCTGTGGCTCCCGCCTACTTCAAGGATGACTCCGCCCACTGGCCACGCCCACCAGGCCACGCCCCATATGGCTCTGCCCACTGGTCTCGCCCATCAGGCCACGCCCCTCAGGTGGCCACGCCCACTTTTGATTTAACGGGCCTGATAAAGATGCTAGAGAGTAAATTTTACGGCTCAAGAGCAACAATTTAAAGCACAGGAGGCACTTTTGAATCAAAAGTTTAGCTGCATGTGCAAAGTGTAGCAAGACTCCACAACTCGCTACATGTGCAGATAAATTACGCTCTGCTGCCAGAAAATGAATCCGGACAGACGAATCCGGACAAACGAAGTTAAGCGGGAAGAATTTTGTACCGGAACTTTCACCGGGAAAACCACCGGTAAAAAATACCAAGTACCGGGAAAAAATCTCCACGCGACACCACGCTTGTCCGACTAGAATCTAACTTAAGCTATACGCAGTCTGCTACCACCGTAGCTTATGAAGGGAGCTACAGGGCCCTATATGATAACCTAACCTATAAATTAACTAGAATTGAACACTTAAAACAATTTCCAAACCGTTCAAATCTTCTTTTCTCTTCGGATCCAAACTTGAGTGTTCTTCGGGAAGGGGGAATTTCCTTAATTACCCTACCTAACCTCTTGAGATCTCAATTCCCAGGACATAACAACTAAATAGATTTCTCTTCCCGCCGAAGTTTCACTCGGCAACAGCCAGATGTGAACGAGCCAGCCACGTTTCACCTCCCACAGGAAAAAGTCACAATAACAGAGTTTTTCACAAACACAAAGTTCAATAGTTATTTAACAAACAGGAAATTCACAAACACAACTCAAGCTAATTAGCAATCAAAGAACGCGGAACCTCTCGCGTATTAAAAATCAAACCGATATCGCATGGACAATGCAATGGCGACCGTCACGCGACGCCATCCACGCGTGAGCAGTGTGAGAACCTTTGAAACCCCGAACGCCTCTGGCGGCAGCAAACGCCTGCGAAACGCCTGCGCGGCTTTACCCAATATATTACAAACATCCCCCCTCCCGGTCTGAGAGAAGCAGACCGCTAGCTTACTTCTACGGGAAGGCGGGCGAGAGAGGTCACACTCTCCTTAAAATCGAACCGTCGACCAACACCAGCCACACGCGGAGTGCCATCTCCGCCAAGAATCAAACGTAATATGCGAGCTCGTCGCCAAAGCAATGAGGGCAAATTTGCCTCTTTTAACAATACTAAATCACCCTCCCTGGGAGGCTCAGTCCTGTCTGTCCACTTCACTCTTTGCTGCAGCAAATGCAAATATTCAAGCGACCATATATATATACGCGTTCATCCTTCCACGGGTATTCGGGCAGGGCATTCAACGGCCCTCCCACCAAAAAATGACCAGGGGTGAGAGCTTCCAAGTCATTTGGATCTGGAGATAGCGGACAGAGAGGACGAGAGTTGAGGACCGCCTCATCTTTACAAAACACTGTGGCCAGCTCTTCAAAAGTTAGAGCCGTTTCTCCGATAATGCGGCGGAGGTGGGTCTTTGCGGATTTCACAGCCGCTTCAAAAATCCCTCCCCAATGGGGGCAACTTGGGGGACTAAACTTCCAGGTTATTCCCCTTTGGGCAGCAATTTGACTTAAACTAGTACAATTTTTATCAATAAACACAGAAACATCCTTAAGATAATTTACAGGTCCTTTATAGTTTGTGCCATTGTCAGACCTAATAAGGGAAGGTAGACCTCGACGCGAAACAAAGCGATCCAACGCGGCGACGAAGGCCTCCGTAGTCAGAGCCGATACCACCTCCAAATGGACAGCCTTGGTGGCCAAACAAACAAATACACACAAATAGCTCCTCACAATACGGGCATTACGAAAGGGAGAAGCCTTGATCGAAAAGGGACCCGGCAAAATCGGTTCCAACGCCGTCAAAACGGTCTCGAAGGTCGGATTCGATCAGCGGGCAAATCACCCATCTGTGGTTGCATCGTGGATGCCTTCAACTCCTATAACATGCAATACATCGAAACAGGACACTACGGATTGCTCTTCGGGCAGACAAAATCCAAAATTCGCGTTGCAAAATAGCCAACAAAGCATTGCACCCAGCATGGGCGTTACGAATGTGTCGATCAGACACCAAAAGCTGCACCAAGGGTCCGCCCTTTGGCAACAACAGAGGATGGCGAGTCTCATATGGAAGATCCGCCTTCCGGAGCCTGCCTCCAACCCGAAGAAGCCCATCCGAGTCGATGTACGGGTTCAAACGAGCGACCGCGCCCTTCAACTTAGCGCGTCCGTCGCGCAAAATACGAAGCTTTGACTCAAACCGTCCGGTCTGCACGACACGGACCCAATGCAACAATGCGCTCCGGCGCTCTTCTGCACCTGCAATCGGCTCCAACCGCTTTGCCTGTGGGTTTCTACAATTATGTAAGAAACGCTTAATCCAACTGGTAACACCCAGAAGCTTATCCAAACTGCTATACCGAGCAAGTAGCCAATCCGGCTCCGACGTCGTCTCAGCGACTACAGCATGTACACGGAGCCCAGTCAAACTCAAAGAAGTAACATCTGTCTGACAGACAGGCCAAGAAGTTTCTGATCCCATCAGCCACTCTGGACCCCACCAGAGCGGGTGTGACACCAATTCTGGTGCCGTACAACCTCGGGAAGCAACAGTCCGCTGGTTAAGCTCTTCCGGCACATGTCTCCATGCGTTATATCAATTCCGGATATTCTGGATTTGGGAAACCCGATTTCCACAAAACCTCCAAGGTATGTGGGTCTGCGCGCGCAACCATGCAAGCGCGACCTGGCTATCCGACCAGGCGAAGATGTCTCGTATCTCGACCGTGGCCGCCAGCTCACATGCAACGTGATGCAACAATTTAGAGAGAAGGTGAGCTCCACTCAACCCAAGCTTGGGAATAGTCAGGTCAGTCCTGATGGGGGCGACCTCGCTTTTCCCTAACAAAAGCGCGAGACATTGACTCTCGGCCATCGGCGTCAACTGTCCTGCATATAGACTGACGCGGCGCGTAGCCTCGCCCGGACGCGTCACAAAAGCCATGCAGGCTGGCTCGATATTTCCCGGGGGCAATATTCGACGAGGCAAGGCAATCCGATTGACTTCCTTAATCGATGAAAACAACTCGAGCCAATCATCCAATGGAGAGCCTCAAAAGAGTGGCTCCTGTCCCACGAGACGTCTAAAGTCCAAAGTCTCTGAAGAAGACACCTTTGCAGAGAATATCACTGGACTGATCCAACCGCTTGGATCAAACATACGGGCTATTACGGACAACACCGTCTTCTCTTAGTCCAGACCTTGGTATTTCCAAGTCCACTTCCTGAATGTGAAAATATTCGGTTAGCGGCTGGTACTGCATGCCCAGCACCGCTATCCTGTTGGGATCATCCACATCCTCAAACAGGTGAGGGTTCTTGTTGGTGATCCTCCGGGATCCCTTCTAGAACTTTAGGCTCATTAGACAACCACTTACGTAGCTCGTAGCCAATTGTCTTCAATATTTCAATCAATTCATCCCTGCAGTAGGAGGGCCTCTCAATACTTTGGGCTCCGGGTGCACACGTCATCAACATACAACTCACGTGACAGCACGGAAGCCCCACGGGGAAAGCGGATCCGTTCCCGCTCTGCCAATTCAAGCAATGATCTGATGGCGATATAGGGACTCAGATTTCAAACCATACGTGTTTGTGTTGAGTTCATACACCGTCACAGGTGGATCCCTCAGGGCGCTCACGCCAGAGTATCAACTGGAATCGCCTGTCCTCAGGATGTATGATCAAGTCTGGCGGAACATCATCCGGATGTCCGCACCAAACACCACTTGATGTCTTCTAAAGTTCAAGATGATGTCAATTATGTCCCTATGCAATTTGGGACCCGAATGCAAACACAGATTCAACGAAACCCTGTTCGAAGTGGGTGCGGACCCATCAAAGACAGTCCGCAACTTGCCCGTTGAGGCCTTCACCACCGCGTGGTGGGGCAAAAAATAATGCTCAGTTGAGCTCCAATCAACTCGAGCCGGAGACATGCGGACCCAAATTCTCGCTCGTACTCGCGCATAAATTCAATATATTTATCGCGAAGTACGTGGTCACGCTGCATGCGTCGCTCCATGGACAGCAGTCGTTTCTCCGCAAGCGCCCTACTTTGCCCTAGGCTAGGACGAGAGGCAACAAAGGGTAACCTAGTTACAAACCGACCGGAGGGCAACCTCTCCGGGGTCGATCGAAAAAGGGCTTCGCACTCAGCGTGTTCCGGATCCATCCTGGAACTCATAGGTGGCTCCTCCAACTCCCAAAACCTTTGCATGGTCTTGGCCAAGGACGCAGATGCGACAACCGGTGGCTCCTCCGCGGTGCCATTATCAAACACAGGGCCCATCAGGGCAAAACCAAAAATCGTAGACACTGCCATCAGTGAAGACGAACCCGTGTTTCCTCTGTGTACCCAACAAAAATCCAACCCAATACGTCCGAGCCCAGGAGCAAGTCCACTGGCCGGGATGAAAGACAAAGGGTCGGCCAAATCCAGACTCCGAAACTAAAGACAACACAATTCGGCGGTATGTCTGTCGAGGGTGCCAACCCGCAATGGTATCCATTACCATAGCCGAAGTCGTGATCCTCATTGTGGAGGACTTCAGCGAAGAAAAGGTGACAAGTGTCTGGCCCGTCAGACACTTCACTTGTATGCCACCAACTCCAAGAAGTGGCACAGGCGAGTCTTCCACGACTAAACCCAACTGGTGTGCCACCCGAGTGGTAACCAAACTGCTCGAGCCTGAGTCCAACAGAGCTCTCAAATTAATGGCTTCTCCCCACGACCCCATACGCGGACTATCGCGGTAGGGAGCAGAACCGTCCGCGGCTCTCTGTCTCAGCAAGGAGCGCTAGTTACGGCCCCCACCTCTCCAAACCAGGGCGCGCCACTGACCCGGATAATATGGCGGCGAGTGCACATCCCCATCTGAGGGGGGCATAACCCGCGGCCCGGCCATACATATGGTACGGCGGGTGGTACTCCAGCCGGGAGTACTTTCGTGCAGCGGCGGAGAAACCGCTGCGGCTGCATGTGTTGGGCATTGGTAACTCCGCGTGGAGGGGGTGTCCCCACTCTCACGTCCGAACTTAGGCCCTCGCCCATGGGGTTCTATTCGGGGCTCCGCCAGCTACATACTGGCTATGACCTTGGGGCGCGTGGTCCCGGTCCGCCAAGACTGGGCGCAGGTACGCGACCCCCTCCCGAGGGGGGGGTGCGACGAGCGAAGCCGCGTCCTCCGTCCGGTGGTGGAGGGCTTCGCGCAGGAGCGCCCCCGCCCATAGGGGACCCCTGCCTCAACATCCGGGTGCCATCCCCGTTGCGGTTCATGCAAAGCATCGCGTGGTGCCGCCCACGGCATGCACTGCAGGGTATGGCACTGGGACAGTCACGTGCATAGTGACCGCCCAAACAATAAAAGCAAAGTTCATGCCGCTTTGCCATGCGGCGCCGATCTTGTACTGGCAGTCCCTGCCAGTCCCTGCATTGCAGCAGGCTGTGGCCCATCCGACCACATTGCAGGCAGTCCGCGTCCCTCGCGACTGCTGCCGTGTGTGCAACCCGCGCACCAGCTCCACGCGGTGGCGGTTGCCGTCCCTGTTGAGGCCTCCCTCGCCGCGAGGGTGAGGGTCCAAGGGCCTACGTTCAGGCGCTCTGGATGGCGCTGAGTCCGTCATGGTATTCTCAGCAGCCCGTGCCTCAAACTCCAAAAACTTCACCAAGTCAGTGAATGTTGGTAGGGTGGTGCTATCCCGCTCCGCATGTTCGCGCTCAAACCGCGAGCGGATGTCATTGGGCAATTTGCCCAATACAATGTGCACCAACAAAAAAGACCATTGGTCCACCGGCAGCCCCAGTGTGCGGAGCGCGTTACAGGCCACTGTAACGGGCGTGAGCAACTGCAGGCGCAACTGGCTGCCCTGCTGGCCACCTTGGGCAGGGCCATCAACTGTGCGGCGTGCGCATCCGCTAACAAACGTAAATTTTGGTAGCGGGAGTTCGAATAACTCCCACCCCGGCCGTATCGTACTGGTCGTCCTCCACCCGGAGGTGCTGGATGAGCGACCGCGCTTCATCCTCCAGAGTGGAGAGGAGGTAGGCCATCTTCTGGGCCTTCGACAAATCCTGTCGTGCTACGACCAGGGACTCAAACATATTTTTATATGCTACCCACTCCTCCATCCTACCCCAAAGTGGGACAGCTGGGAAGGGTGGGGAGCCGGACCAGCAACCGCTGGTCGCTTCCTGTCTAACAGGTGTGCGAGGCTGGTCCGCCAGCCTGTCTCGCCCTTATTGCGGTCACCGCCTCCGCGATATCATCGTGCAGACTCAGGATCTGGTCCATGTCCGCCATGTGACCTGCGTAGACCTCCGGGGTAAGATCGGCTTCGGTAAGCGCCGCCATGGCCGCTTCCGCGCTAATCAATCGTGAGTGGAGGTGACGTCCGCTCTTAGCAGTATGGCGCCCTCCTGTCCTTCCGGGACAGGAGTCCTCGGCCGTCACAAACCATCTCAATTCGTTGGCGAGTCGTCGCCCTAGCATTTGGGAGGCCTTCGCCATCGCGTCAAGTCACAAACAAAAAATAACAAAAGGTAAATAAAAAACAACAAAATCAAGCAACTACACGAAGAACCGCGGTAGGTATGAGAATGGCACAAACCCGGAACGCACGGTACAAACCGCAAACAAATACAAAAAAGGTTACAAATATTCTTATACAAACAAACGAAGAAAAATCTAATAATTTTTACAAACAATTAATTATTTTTTACAAACGAACAAATAGAGGGTAGATAAACTACGCTCTGCTACCAGAAAATGTGCAGAGCAACTACGCTCTGCTGCCAGAAAATGTGCGCAGAGCGAATCCGGACAAACGAAGCGGCGGGACGAAGTCAGTACCGGAACTTTACCGGGAAAAAATCTACCGGTAAATTAAGTACCGGGAAAAAATCTCCACGCGACACCACGCTTGTCCGACTAGAATCTAACTTAAGCTATACGCAGTCTGCTACCACCGTAGCTAGCTATGAGAGGGAACTACAGGGCCCTATACTGATAACCTAACCTATAAATTAACTAGAATTGAACACTTAGCCAAACTAAATCTTCTTTCTCTTCGGATCCAAACTTGAGTGTCTTCGGGAAGGGAATTCTTAATTACCCTACCCTAACCCTTGAGATCTCAATTCCCCGCTTAACAACTAAATAGATTTCTTTCCCGTAGTTTTCACTCGGGGGAACAATAAAGCCAGATGAACAGCCAGCCACGTTTCACCTCTCACAAGAAGAAAAAAAGTCACAATAACAAGAGTTTTTCACAAACACAAGTTCAATAGTGATTTAACAAACAGGAAATTCACAATTATCCACACTCAGACTAACAACAAGCAAAAGACGCTTGAGACCGCTCCGCGCGTATTATTAAAATCAAACCGATATCGCCCTGGACAATGCAATGGCCGACCACACGCACGACGCCATCCACGCTAGCGGTGTGAAAACCCCGAACGCCCTCTGGCGGCAGCAATGCGAAACGCCTGCGTTTAGTTTTACCCAATATATTACAAACACTACACAAAAGGGAGCTGGAACAAAAAGTGTTGTCCGGCAGTATGCGAGGTTAGCGGTGTGGTAACCGGAATTACGGAAGGATGTAGATTTAATGGACGAAAGGGTCACCAGCCTTGCAGGAATGACGTGGACAAACATAAAGATCGGGTTTTACAGAGTTAGAGAAAAAAGTGTTGTCCGTCTGGAAACTACTGGAGTATCAGTCGCACCATGCGGTTCTGTAGGTGCAGTCCGTGGACCCAATGTGAAGTTGCCTCCTGTATGATGGCACCCTCATCCTGGGCTGCATACCGGCAACAGTTCCAGACGATCGCCACTGCCAATGGGTGGACAGACGACCAGTGCCTAACCGCCCTCACAGAGCTCACTCCCGAGGAAAAGCTGTGGACGTTCTGGAGGTGCTACCAAACGCTGGATTTAAAGATCTTTTGGAGGCTCTTGAATCCCGATACGGAGAGAGGCACCTGGAACATGTGTTCCCGGAGAGCTCAACTGCGCGACAGAGTCCAGCGCTCGGGAGAAGGACTCCAGCAATGGGCTTTAGAGATAGAGAAGCTTGTCAGAAAAGCGTACCCATCAGCAGAGGTAAATCATGGTGGTAACCAACACTGTGCAAGCCTTCGTAGACGGCATCAAGGACCTGGAAGTAAGAGCTGGCCGTAAGGCTTCGCCATCACGCTACTCTGAAGGGAAGCACTGGCCCACGCACTGGAAGTCGAAGCTGTTAGGCACGACTTACGACAGGTCCACAAAAGTGCGAGAAGTGACCGGAAGGAAGTCAACGAAGGTAAAGGCTCCACGTAAAAAAGTGGCTCTGGGGTCATGTGTTATAAGTGTGGAGAGCGAGGGCACATGCAGTTCCATTGTCCACAGGAAGGACTCATGTGCAGCTACAAAGAAGAAACTGCGAGGACCTGGTTGAGGAGCTGACGAGGAATCGTGAATCTTCGTCGACTATGAATCAGGGAAACGAGTAACGGCCAGAACTACAGGGGCGAGTACTGGCTTTGGCGGCGCGAAAGAAGCCCCAACAACCATCATCTCACAAGCATGCAATGGGAAAAGCATTGCGATAGCACAATGGTAAAATAAATGGTAATGACTGTATAAATAACGATCGACACAGGAGCCTCTAGAACAATAGTTCGACCGGATATAGTGAAGTCCGAGATGAGAAGCAAGAGAAAAAGTCACTTGCCGGCTTCTTTCCGCCTCCGGTCAGCCAATACCCGTCTTTGGAGAGATGACAGTTACGATGTACATGGGAGAAGCGGCGTACCATCATGACGCTCATTGTAGCTGACATAGTTGATGACTGCATATTAAGGGACTGGGATTTCACATGAAAGAAAAAACCACTGCAGAATAGATGTTGCTGATGGAATTTTCAAGAAGTGCGGGTGAAGAAGAAATATTCTATACTTTGGGGGTCCACGGCAAAGTGCTACACATGCCTAAGAAACATCATCATACCTGGACGCACGGAGGGCTCAAGTATTGGTAAAACTGCCATCCTAACCGAAATAACAAGTCGAGTAGATGTGTACTAATTGAAGAAGTACCTTCTAAGACAACGACCCGGAAACTCATGACCGCCAGAACTTTAGTTAGAGGTAAAGATACAGCTGTTGTTAAAGTGGTGAATCTGGATGACCATGAGGTTAACTTAAGCCAAGGTGATGTCATAGGGAAGATGCGAAGAAGTCCTTTGGATGAAGAGATGCAGTTCAGGTACCAAGCTTAGACGGAATAGTAAAGACAGAAAGAATGCTACGGTCAAACAGCTTCTTGATGACTGCAAAAGCAACTTGACTTACTCCCAGAGCCTTGTAAAGCAAAGGAGTTTCTATTACGCTTTGCAAATATCTTCACCAACCAAAGAAGGAGACAATTGGAAGAACGTCTTTGGTACAACGCACAGAATTGGACACCGGGAATGAGGCAGACCCATCCGACAACGAGCAAGGCGAATACCAATAGCAGAGAAGAAAAAAGAGGTTAAAGATTTGTTAGAAGAAATGGAAAGAAATAAGATAATTGAACCATCTTCGAGTCCATGGTGTTCACCTGTTGTGCTGGTAAAGAAGAAGGATGGTAGTACGCGATTCTGTGTAGACTACAGACGGCTCCAATAACATCACCAAGAAGGACATGAAGTTATCCATTGCCTCGAATCGATGACACATTGGATACTCTGAGTGGTATGAAGTGGTTCTCAACCTTGGACTTAAAATCTGGTTATTGGCAGGTGGAAATTCACCCGAAGGATAAAGAGAAGACAGCGTTCTCAACAGGCAAAGGTTTATGGCAGTTCAACGTCATGCCCTTCGGATTGTGTAATGCACCAGCCACTTTCGAACGACTGATGGAATGTGTCCTAGCAGGCTTGGTTGGAGAAGCCTGCCTGGTGTACCTGGATGACGTCATCATCGTTGGCCGTGATTTTGAGGATCACTTGAGAAACCTGGAGCAAGTCTTTGCCAAGATACATGGAGCCAAGCTGAAATTAAATCCGAAGAAGTGTCATTTATTCAGGAACAAAGTGAGCTACCTCGGCCACGTTATTACCAGTGAAGGCATCCAGACTGATCCAGAGAAGGTAGAAGCCGTTAAAAAGTGGCCCACTCCTAAAGATAAAACAGAAGTACGCGCATTTCTCGGCCTTTGCTCTTATTACAGGCGGTTTGTGAAAGGATTTTCGGAGATTGCCAAACCCTTACATCGTCTGACCGAGGATAAAAGAGCATTCTGTTGGGACGAGACCAGCGAGGATTCCTTCGAAAAGTTGAAAGAACATCTATGTGAGACACCTATTTTGGGATACCCACAGCCAGAGGGCCAATTCATCGTCGATACTGATGCAAGTAATACGGCAATCGGAGGAGTTCTGTCTCAAAAACAGGGAGACAGGGAGGTCGTTATTGCTTACTTCAGCAAGTCGTTATCGAGGCCTGAAAGAAACTACTGCGTTACGAGGAGAGAACTTTTGGCTGTGGTGGAAGACCCTGCAACATTTCAACAAATACCTCATCGGCAGAAAGTTCTTACTGCGTACCGATCACGCAGCATTAAAATGGTTATTGCAGTTTAAAAACCCTGAAGGTCAAGTAGCACGTTGGATTGAACAATTGCAGGAGTATGACTTCCATACTGGACACCGTAGCGGAAAGGCCCATGGAAACGCGGACGCTCTTTCCAGGAGACCATGTCCAGAGGACTGTAAGCACTGCATCAGACAAGAGTCGAAAGAACTAACTCTGAAACTTACTCGAGCAACTCCTTTGGAATCTTGGGAAGACGACGCAATGAGGAAAGCTCAAGAAAATGATAAGGACCTTGTGGAAGAAACAAGGGGACGTCAAACCAACGTGGAGCGATGTGGCACCTACGAGCGCTATAACAAAGGCATACTGGGCGCAATGGGACAGCTTTATCTTACAAAATGGCATACTTTACCGGAAATGGGAAAAGACTAACGGTAGAGAGTTCCACCTACAAGTAGTTGTGCCAAGATCCAAAGTTCCGGAGGTTCTACGCATAGTGCACGATGGTATTTCGGGAGGTCATCTAGGCGTCAAGAGGACACTAACAAAAGTACGAGAGAGGTTTTATTGGCTCCACTGTCGTGAGGATGTGCAGGATTGGTGCCGTAAAATGCACTACATGCGCTTCAGTGAAAGGTCCACAAACACGGAGTCGAGGAAACTTGAGGCTGTATAACGTTGGTGCGTCTTGGGAACGCATTGCAGTGGATGTAGCTGGGCCATTCCCTGTGACTGAGTCGGGGAATAAGTACTTTATGGTTGTCATGGATTATTTTACCAAATGGCCTGAAGTGTTCGCCATACCCAATCAGGAAGCTATAACCGTCGCTACCAAGATTGTTGAAGAAGTTATTTGTCGTTATGGTGTGCCTCTGGAAATCCATTCAGATCAAGGAAGAAACTTTGAGTCCCAAGTATTTCAAGAGGTATGCAAGCTCTTGGGAATGCACAAACACGAACGACTGCATACCATCCTCAATCTGACGGTATGGTGGAACGATTTAACCAGACATTGGAGAGGCATTTGGCAAAAATAGTGGACAATCACCAGAAAGACTGGGACAAGTACATTTCACTGTTTCTCCTCTCGTATAGAACAGCGGAACACGAGAGTACAAAAGCGACTCCGGCTTTCGTGAATTATGGTCGAGAACTTCGGTTGCCAGTAGACTTACTAACTGGAGGGCCACCTGAGGAATCTCAAACTGTGCAAGGTTACGTCTCTAATCTACGGGAGAGGATGCGGAACATCCATGATTTAGTCAGAGAAAATGGATTGCAGTCAAGCGAGAACATGAAAACCAGATACGACAGAAGAATTAATACAGGTGGTTTCGAGGAAGGCAGTTTAGTATGGCTCCACAACCCTACTCGCCGAAAAGGGAAATCACCGAAGCTACAGACTAAATGGGAGGGTCCATACAGTGATCACACGACTGAATGATGTGACTTACAGGGATTCAACGACAGCCGAGAGGAGCAATGAAAATTGTCCACATCGACCGTCTGGCGAAATATCACGGTAGTAATGATGATGCTCGGGACGAGCATCTCTAAGAAGGGGGCAGTGTTACGAAAACGCACGGACGCCGTCTAGAAAAGTACGCAAACTGGAATGTTCTAGCCTTACGCTTCGTGAACCCTCTTAGGTTCTAGAATTGATCGGCGGTGCAAGCAATAATGAGCCTTACGTACCGAACGGATAAGGTTTATAGTCGCTTGCAACCTAAAGGAAAAGGACAGCCATGTGTGAGAGCGGGATAGCAATATACTCGATCGTTCGATACAGTTTGGCCGCGAATGTTCGAGAAGTTAGTAGAGCGAAATTATCCGCCTATATAAGCGTGGTTGTTCAGCGCCGAGGACAGTTCATCTTTAGACGAGCTAAGAGAAAGATCAGTGATACAAGTGCGAAATACTAAGTGACGACTCTGGCGATTAATTACTGGACTCTGATCATAGTGTTTGGACAATTTGGACAACGTCGTGAGGAAACCCTTGTAACTTTAGTGTGGTGAACTGAATAAAGTCTCATCAGCGTCATCAGGTATTTTTATCCAAATCCACGGACCAGTAGCCCGTAACAATAGTTACCTGAATGATATCTTCAAACTAATAGTGAACATGGTAAGCCTAGTCTTTGAGCCTTGCCTGTCCCAGGGTGGGACAAAAATAATAATTTTAAAACGATAATTTATTTTATTTACGTAGCATCTTTATATGTATCTGTTTAATTTACCAATAATTAATTTGTGTAATAGAATTTATTACACCCACATGAACTCTCTGCTCCACCCTAAGGTTTGACTGTCAGACAATGCTTTTAGTATTAAGTCCACCTTTTGTACTGTACTTTTGTATGTGTGTACAATAAAGTTTAAATAAATAAATAAAAAACAAAGAAAAAATGTAAAACCCACCATCCCATGAAGGGTCCGCTTTCACCTCAGCAGTGATGGCCTTTATCCCAGCAGTCAGCCTCGAAGCCTTCTCGTCCATCAGCTCACCACCTATAGGCAATTTTTTTTAAATAAATAAAATATCATCGTCGAGTATATAAGAAGATTGTGTCGGTGGAGCATCTTTCATTTTGTATTCTGTCATCGATTTTACCTCCCTAGAACACATAACCTTTGTAAAAATAAATTACGTAAAATATGCGCTTAAAATTTCGATACTGCAGGAAAATTGGATATCCTATTTCTACCCCTTAATTTTATTTTCATAAGTACAGAGCAGGGAAGAGAATCACACACCCTCGCCCGCACCCCGCTCCCCGCGGGGGCCACACTAAGTTCAGAGCCGCCGTCCTATACGATTCACATTATACGGTTTACTTCATCACAAAATCTACGAAGCAATATGATCTTTAAGGCAAGGCAATAAGGTCTTCGAGGTATGCATAATTCAGTATCGTACCATTGGTATGGGCGTGGTTGTTGTGAGCGTGGTGGTGCCTGGCCGCTCCAGCTGGTTGATTTGCCTGATATTAGTAGGTAGTAGTGTAGTGTTCATGTCAAAGTGACGTTATGTCAGCCTCCCCACTACTTCCATATAAAATGGGCCGTTGCACCGGCAGTATGCTCGGATACGTCGAGGTGTGCGGACCGCTGCTGAGTGCACGGACTAATGGCACTCTGCTCAAACTTCTATCTATTTATGTGTGTGAAGGTTAGAACATCAGAGAGTTGGTTGTGATGTTCCACCGTATACACTACAAGTAGTATCGTACCATTGGTATGGGCGTGGTTGTTGTGAGCGTGGTGGTGCCTGGCCAGCCGCTTGAGAGCGTTCCCGCGCTCCAGCTGCTCCAGCACTCGGGACGACGCGGCTGCGCGCGCGCATGATACGCATTCCGCGCGCACTTGGTTGATTTGCCTGGGAAATAGTGCATTGTTACCCTAGGGGTGAAAGTAACTTATTTAGTCCCGAGACGGGTAGCGAGGGCACCAATAGTTCGAGGGACTTAATAAGTCTTTAACCCGAGGTAAACACTATGCTTTTCATTACGAATACTAGGAAAGTACCTGAGGAGCGGGTTGAAAGTAGGGATCGTTTTCTGCTTACAGCTGTCAAACTATGAAAAAAATAGTCATAAAAAAATTCAGTAGAAAACGATTCTTCCTAGGGCTGAAAAGTATTACTTTCAACCCGCTCGTCAGGCAACTTCAGACCTACTTTCTGAGTAATGATAATATTATCTCATCTTTGTGGTGTTATGTAAAATATGTAGAACTAGTGGAAATCGCTAATCGTTATCCCCACGGGAATCAGACATTATAATATGTATGTATATAGAACTAGTGATTCTGTGAACAGTAGACCTCACGAACGGAGCTCCGTCTCTTCACCGTAGCGCTACAAAAAAAACAAAAAAGGGGGGACCCCTTTTTGATTTTTTTTTCACAACCTGAGCGGAATCCGGCATACAATGTTACCTCCAGATATGATTGAAATCCGTTCATAAATAAGGCTACAGCAAACATCCTCCCTTTTTGTCCCCAATCAATAAAAGTTCACGACAAAAATTTCAAATAAATCAAGGAACACGTTTGCTAAGTTTCATCAGGATCCGTTCAGAAACACCTAACCTTTAGCCCGGAACAAACAAACAAACCCCGACGAAAACAAAATGGGGTAAATTCGAAATGGACACTCGCTCGCTTCGCTCGGTCAGTTACAACTATAAACACAATAATTTTACTGAATTGGACACAATATATTTATTGGAAAATGACTTACGTTTTGAGGTTATGGTCTGTATGCGTCAGCGCAGCTCGGCAAGACGCCAAATAGGTAGCGTAGGGCTTCCTCGCCGCCAGGTCAGCGCGCAACGCCGCCGCTAATCTACGGAACAAACCCAAATCATTCATTAGAAATGCATTTATCAACATCCTTTAACTGAAAGAGAAATTAGTTCGTCACAGGTACTTTTCACGTCAAATTAATTCCGCGTGATATTTCCCACGGGAACAGTATTTTTCCCGGGATGATGATGTTACCTCTTCACGTTTTATCTGCTGAACCAATTTTTCTGAAATTTTGTATACCTTTCATCCCGGAAAAAAACACTGTTCTCGTGGGAATTTCACGCGGGCAAAAGTTAGTTTGCCTATATAGTAGTGACAGGTTATTAATATGCGAGCGTTGTATGAAGTGTCCTCTGGCGCTTGGCCGCGTGCGCAGCCCCGGACTCCGCCCCCGCCTGCGAGGTGCTGGTGCAACGCTGTGTATGGAGTGTGGGGGGTGTGACTACAGTCACCTGGTGGGCCTGGCAGCGCCGGGGTCGGTGTGCGTGGCGGCCGTGAGCACGCGCGCCAGCTCGGCCGCGTGCGCAGCCCCGGACTCCGCCCCCGCCTGCGAGGTGCTGGTGCAACGCTGTGTATGGAGTGTGGGGGTGTGACTACAGTCACC
The DNA here is from genome assembly GCA_018467065.1 of Ephestia elutella. NCBI lineage: Eukaryota > Metazoa > Arthropoda > Insecta > Lepidoptera > Pyralidae > Ephestia > Ephestia elutella. The sequence continues at coordinate 20,573,667 of CM031578.1, forward strand.
TGGTGGGCCTGGCAGCGCCGGGGTCGGTGTGCGTGGCGGCCGTGAGCACGCGCGCCAGCTCGGCCGCGTGCGCAGCCCCGGACTCCGCCCCCGCCTGCGAGGTGCTGGTGCAACGCTGTGTATGGAGTGTGGGGGGTGTGACTACAGTCACCTGGTGGGCCTGGCAGCGCCGGGGTCGGTGTGCGTGGCGGCCGTGAGCACGCGCGCCAGCTCGGCCGCGTGCGCAGCCCCGGACTCCGCCCCCGCCTGCGAGGTGCTGGTGCAACGCTGTGTATGGAGGTGGGGATGTGACTACAGTCACCTGGTGGGCCTGGCAGCGCCGGGGTCGGTGTGCGTGGCGGCCGTGAGCACGCGCGCCAGCTCGGCCGCGTGCGCAGCCCCGGACTCCGCCCCCGCCTGCGAGGTGCTGGTGCAACGCTGTGTATGGAGTGTGGGGGTGTGACTACAGTCACCTGGTGGGCCTGGCAGCGCCGGGGTCGGTGTGCGTGGCGGCCGTGAGCACGCGCGCCAGCTCGGCCGCGTGCGCAGCCCCGGACTCCGCCCCCGCCTGCGAGGTGCTGGTGCAACGCTGTGTATGGAGTGTGGGGGTGTGACTACAGTCACCTGGTGGGCCTGGCAGCGCCGGGGTCGGTGTGCGTGGCGGCCGTGAGCACGCGCGCCAGCTCGGCCGCGTGCGCAGCCCCGGACTCCGCCCCCGCCTGCGAGGTGCTGGTGCAACGCTGTGTATGGAGTGTGGGGGTGTGACTACAGTCACCTGGTGGGCCTGGCAGCGCCGGGGTCGGTGTGCGTGGCGGCCGTGAGCACGCGCGCCAGCTCGGCCGCGTGCGCAGCCCCGGACTCCGCCCCCGCCTGCGAGGTGCTGGTGCAACGCTGTGTATGGAGTGTGGGGGTGTGACTACAGTCACCTGGTGGGCCTGGCAGCGCCGGGGTCGGTGTGCGTGGCGGCCGTGAGCACGCGCGCCAGCTCGGCCGCGTGCGCAGCCCCGGACTCCGCCCCCGCCTGCGAGGTGCTGGTGCAACGCTGTGTATGGAGTGTGGGGGGTGTGACTACAGTCACCTGGTGGGCCTGGCAGCGCCGGGGTCGGTGTGCGTGGCGGCCGTGAGCACGCGCGCCAGCTCGGCCGCGTGCGCAGCCCCGGACTCCGCCCCCGCCTGCGAGGTGCTGGTGCAACGCTGTGTATGGAGTGTGGGGGGTGTGACTACAGTCACCTGGTGGGCCTGGCAGCGCCGGGGTCGGTGTGCGTGGCGGCCGTGAGCACGCGCGCCAGCTCGGCCGCGTGCGCAGCCCCGGACTCCGCCCCCGCCTGCGCCAGCCGACACGATAGGCTGCGCACCCACTCCACCAGCGAGGTGCTGGTGCAACGCTGTTGGGATGAGAAACGATACAGATGCAGTATTACGTCTTTACATTGACGACCTCCTTGGCCTAATGGTTATCACGCCAGACTGCCACACCGGAAGTCCCGGGTTCGATCCCCGGTCAGGCCAAGATGGAAAACGATCTTTTATAGATTGACCTGGGGTCTTGGATGTGTATTGTTATAAAATATAGTATCGTTGAGTTAGTATCCGATAACACAAGTCTTGAACTTACTTTGAGGTTAACTCAATCTGTGAGAGTTGTCCGTATATATTTCCAGACAGAGCCTCGCTTATTCATATGCATAGAGGGCAAAAACGAAACTGAACTTAAATTGACGGCAATGAAATTCTATATTAAACTACAGAAATTGATTTGAATATTTCATGTGCGACGCCATGCGCACCGCAGAGCAAAGGGGGGTTAAAACAGACACTTTGATGTATCGGAATAAGACCCATTTCTCATTAACTAAATATTTAAAAATTAACCTTATGTATAGTTGAATAAGGTGAAAGTAGCCGTTAACCCAAAATCCAAATGACAGAACAAAGTATGCAACAAAGTGTTGCACAGAGATCACGACCCTCAGCAGTGAAAAATACGATGCAAGGAGGAACGAAACATACAAGTTTAGCAAATCAAATGCCACTCACGTTAGGAACATATTCGACGCAGTGCAGATCAGGGTTGGACAGCACGGTGCGCAGGCGACGCTTCATGCTGTTGAACACCTCTGGGTCGTTCAGGTCCACCACACCTTCGGACCTAGAAACAAACATTAGATAAATAGGTTATATCAATTCAGAAGCGAAATTACGTATTAAAAATAGTATTTCCTTTGGCGAATTTTTTCCCCGAAATGCCGGTACTTTCACCATCAGCGACCAAACCACCTATTTGGTCGACACAATCATTATATGGGAAACGGGTTACTCACGTGTTGTTATGTCGGTATGTTGACTATATTTTTGGACTCACCACCTAGTATCCAAAGGACAGGCCGAGTGCGTGTTGGACACCCGATGAGTACGAATTATAGTCCCAATCTCAACATAACAGCACGTGAGTGATCCGTCTTTAATATAATGTCGATACAATCAGTTTCTTACCTCTCCGTGTCAGCATCAGGCACATCCGACGGTCGCCGGCTACGCCTCTTCTTGCTGGACTCCGTAGACGTCTTCTGTCTGAACTCTGTTTGGTTTCTCACTCAATACAAACAGTTTCTCACCTCTCCATGTCAGCATCAGGCACATCCGACGGTCGTCGGCTACGTCTCTGCTTGCTAGAGTCCGTGGACGTCTTCTACGAGTACTGTTTGGTTTCTCACTCGATACAATCAGTTTCTCACCTCTCCATGTCAGCATCAGGCACATCCGACGGTCGCTGGCTACGTGTCTGCTTGCTAAAGTCCATGGACGTCTTCTACGAGTACTGTTTGGTTTCTCACTCGATACAATCAGTTTCTCACCTCTCCATGTCAGCATCAGGCACATCCGCCGGTCGCCGGCTACGTGTCTGCTTGCTAAAGTCCATGGACGTCTTCTACGAGTACTGTTTGGTTTCTCACTCGATACAATCAGTTTCTCACCTCTCCATGTCAGCATCAGGCACATCCGACGGTCGTCGGCTACGTCTCTGCTTGCTGGAGTCCGTGGACGTCTTCCACCAGTACTGTTTGGTTTCTCACTCGATACAATCAGTTTCTCACCTCTCCATGTCAGCATCAGGCACATCCGACGGTCGTCGGCTACGTCTCTGCTTGCTGGAGTCCGTGGACGTCTTCTACGAGTACTGTTTGGTTTCTCACTCGATACAATCAGTTTCTCACCTCTCCATGTCAGCATCAGGCACATCCGACGGTCGTCGGCTACGTCTCTGCTTGCTGGAGTCCGTGGACGTCTTCCGCCGGTACTTCGCGAGGATGTCCTCAGAGCTCTCGCCGTTCCCTTCCACGCGGAAACCGTCCTCGCTTCGAGATTCTTCTTCCGGCAGTTTTATATCTGTATAAAAATCATTGTAACCATGTCTTTTCTTATATGTACTAAACGCACTTCTACATACGAGTATAATAATACTGTCACTGATCTATGACCAACATAGAAGATGTTTAAGAAAAAAATAATGAATTTTGTATTTTCTTCTAGCACCGGAGATGTAAGCGTCAAGTTAAGTCAATAAACAAAAATTATCAAAAGGAATAGTTGCTGATGCGAACGCCCTTCCTGCCTGAATATCTTGATCTTATGCAGAAGGTTCCCGCCTGAACACTCCACTTTGTTGATTATTTAGCACATCCGAATTGCCTTTGATGACCCCAAGTCCACATAGAAGTGAGCATTGTATGAATAAGAAACAGTCTTTGTCTCACTCACCCTGTTGCTGATGCGAGCGCCCCTTCTGCCTGAACATCTTGATCTTATGCAGCAGATTCCCGCCTGATCGCTTCACGTTGTTTTTGAGTTCGTCCAAGTTGCCCACTAGACCATCGTCGCCGACCATGCGACGTCTGAAAAATGTTGACGTTTATTAACGCCTTCGCTGTGTGAAAACACACTTGACATATGCGAACCTAAGAGCATATAACCAATAGGAGAAGATGCGAGCGCAAATTTCTACTCAAAGTCAAAGTCGATTATTTTTATTCATATAGGCTTAAAAATAGCACTTATAAATCGTCACATTCTTGTTTTTTAGTTAGTTGACGTCATAAAATTACTTAAAGCTAAGGTACTCTAAAAAGCTCTAACGCAATGCACGCGTCATGAGGTCAGTTATTGTTGACGCTGTTGGACAACATAATTTATCTTCTTCAAAATCAAATCAAAAATTCTTTATCGAAACTTGGCCTTCAAAGAAGGCTCTTTTTCTCGTCAAAAACTAATTATTTAATCATAGTATATTATGTCTCAAAGCTACAAACTACTAGCATTTCAGAACGACCACTGCTGAGAAGAAATGCCGAAAGAAACTCCTGAAACAGTCTTGGTCGCCTTCCTCTTAGTCGGTCACTCTTGTCAGAGTGGTCGTGGTTGTGCAGATGGTGCTAGCCTTCTTCTGTACTGCCCGTCCCGTACATAATTTATACACGCGTACAAAGATAATGCGGACTACTAGCTTAAAAACTACACACACAATCAACAAATAGTATGAACAGATCATATGAAATTTGGCCTGTAGTGGCCTCTCCTGTTGGTTAAATGCTCTAAGACGCGAACAAGCCAATAAAAAAATGAAGTTCTAATTATGATTGTTGGTTGGAGAAGTAGGTGGTTTTGTTTTTGTTGCAACTTCTAACAAGTAACCTCCAAATGCTGATTCCTATAAAATCCAGGCCTTACCTTGGCGACTTCTCCGCCGTGGCATCAAAACTGATGCTCTTCGGAATGGCCCCGGTCGACTCTGTCTTGACCGTCGGCGGACTAACCCTCCTCTCGGTAACATTTTCAGAATTCACATCCTGACTCGAACTCTTATCAGACACGGAAGTCTCAGCACTGTTAACTGATAACGTGCTTAGAGACATGTTGCTAGTGCCGTCTCGCTTCTTCTCTATGCGCGAGGAAGAGATGGAGACTATGCTCGTTCGGATTTCGGATTTGACGATTCGAGCGGTCAGGTTATTGACGAGATTTGCCGAGGTGGATATTGTCGCTGAACTCATGCGCGTCATGAGGTCAGTTATTGTTGATCTAGGGGAAGAAAACGGGAATTTACATTGAGAAAAACCTTTGTTGTATAACTTGTGTGTGTGTTTAAATTGGAGGCCATCTTTATGATTTATTTTTAAGTCAAAAATTACACTAATGTATGTAATTAATATAATATTGTGTTATCAGATGGCTGGCTTAGTAAATAAGGAAGCATTTAATTATAATTGTTGGACACGAAAAGTTTAAAAATCATTTATCTAAGATGGCGCAACGACCCAAAGTGAGTCTATTGGCCTCCGATAATAAGGTCTATCCTGCGCCACCTCCTGCAAATTTTTTATTGGTGTTCAGTCCTCGCTTAGATCCTTCTTGGACCTCATATACCCAACAGACGGAATTATCAACACAGATGGACATTATCACACACAGGGTCAGGACTTAAATAGGGTAATATGACACAGACAACGCTACATATAGGAATCCTTGCTAGACATTCACGGATCGCTCCATAGGAGTGTCATCAGGGATAGACTGTTTCAATATGGAGTAGAGGGGGTAAGAGATATGCTAAATAGTCTTAATTGAAACTTACCTCGCTTCTGGCTGTTCATCATTGTCGTATCGTCCATATTGCGACACAGACAACGCATTGAAGGAACTCTCGCTAGAATTCAGCGATCGCTCCATAGAGTCGTCATCGTAGGGTTTAGCAGGGTCGTATTTGGAGGTGGAGGGGTAGGGGCGGTCGGGGGAGTGCTGCGGGGGGAAGCTGTCGTCCACCCACTGGCTGGTCGCGTCTGATTGGCTGTTCGCGTCCAGGGTTGATTCCGTTTGGGCGCTGCCGCTGGACAAATAAATTACTACATTATTTCAGTAAAGTGTGTTTGGTGTGTATAGTATTGTTGTTTCGATTAGCGACCGACCCCAAATAATGGGACAAGGTACAGAAGAAGATTGTTTCAGTATAGTATCATGAACTATTTTTACACGACTGACCAAAAAAGAGTGTTATGTTTTCAGGGTTCATGTATGTATGTATGTATGTAATTTCTTTTTTCCACCATAAGTCCTGAACGGCTTAACAGATTTTGATGTGAGAGGTATTTTTAGATTCCTTGCATTAGCACGGATGACATAGGCTATGTGAGTTGTCAGTCGTGTTGTTTATTTTTTAAATGATTAGCTGGTTACAATATAATTTTTAAGTAGGTATATTAAGCTTTACAAATTTTCATAATAATAATAATAAATCTGTAATTTCGTTATACTGGATGGACCAATGTTACTCTTTCACATAAATATCAATAGGTAAAGGTATATCAAAAATGTAAAATTGGCCTTTGGTAAAACCTGCCTATGGATAACTATGAAATTTCGTACACCGGTTACAAGAGGAGGAAATTTGGAACCTCGTTTTGGTCTTGTAACCAGTTACAAACTAGTCAACAATGACCTCCTTATCTGGTGTACTATACGTAAATAAAAGTTCCTATACCTTCTTGCTCTATGTATCTATCTCCCATGGGAGCGTTTCCGAGGCGCAGCTAGTAATAATAATAATTTATAAGCGACAAGCGATTAGCACTTACCTGCCCTGCGGCACGTAGTCGAACACGTCCGGCATCTGGCGCGGTGAGTGGACGTGCTCGGGCTCTCTGGCGCAGACGTCGCATAGCACGTCATTACCTGTACAAATGTGTTATTACGGTTAGTTGTGTGTGATCGGATAATTGTTGCGGCCGAAGCCTGGCAACACCGGACCGGATGCGGGCAGACCAAGCGGCGCTTTGGCGGTGGAAGGAAACACGAACACAGCCATTTTGTGACTCGTGATGTTTGCTCGCTTAAGAGCCATGTCTCTCACGCGGCACCCTAACCTTTTTGTAAATTAAGATCTTCTCAATTCAGCGCATATTTTACAGTCCACATAGAACTACATATACCCAGGCTTCAGTGCCACCAATCATCGGATGCATATTAACCAAAAATTTATTTTTGCCTAGGTTATTACGGGAGCGGCTTCTTGAAACATATTTTTTAAAATATAAATCCCGGGATTCCAGGATATAGGGATGAAACATGGTGAGGCAACGACGGGTATTCCCAACTCACGGGGTACGCGTTGATGAGTATGCTCTTCCTGTTCATGAAGTGCTGCTGAGTGCCGGGTGCAGGCAGCCCTAACTCCCCCAAAAAGACGGGAGATGTCCCCAACTCACCGGGTACCCGTTGACGAGTATGCTCTTCCTGTTCTCCATAAAGTGCTGCTGAGTGCCGGGCGCAGTTGGCAGCCCTAACTCTCCGCCTCGAGATAACGCGGCCGTGGCGCTGAGGTAACCACCGCCCCTGATAACAACATTAGGTTAGAAAGGAACCCTAACTCATATTATAGCCGGTTAGGACCAACTTTTTTGCTTACCATATATTGTTTAAGTTTTTCGGGCTGCCACAGGACAGGCATTTTGCTCAGTGTAGGGCCAATGTTAATCTTTAGTTTTAATCTTTCCATTATCTTCGTCATGTTGTCCTTAAAATGTATGTACCTATTGTCTCAATAAATATATTTGTATTTTGTATTAGAATAGTGTTACAGCTCGGCTTCGCTTGGCTGCGCAAGCGAGACAACCCTGTGCGAGCGAGACAGCTGAACAGCTTCCCACTTGTCGACTGGCAATAGTTATAAAATTAGTTTAGACTAGGCCACTTTGGACGAATCAGAATATGATCTCATTTTAAAATTTTGTAAAATATTTAAAAATGAACCTTGTGAGTGGCAACATAAGTTTCATTTTTAAATATTTAGGAACTGAGAAATGAATCATATTCCGATTCATCAAAATGTCACTTTAGACCCCCAGTATTTGGCTATAGCTGAACAGCTTGAAGACGCCAACCCGACTGCGCTCAATAATAGACATCTGTTGTCTCTGTTAGTTAAAAATAAAATGAAAAGGGACAACATTTGCTGTAGCACCAATAAATGCGAAAGTGAGTTTGAGTGTTTGTGAGTTAGTAAGTTTTACGACCTTGCTCTTCCCGAGCTATCGAGTAATTTTGTGTGGTGTTTGTCTATAAGAGGTTGTGCAATTAGCTTTAAGAATGGTGTAGATTGTGATTGAAATGTATATTATAACAACAGTTGACAAACCTAATAAATAAAATATATTTTTTTATAAATCTTGAGTGCACAAAAAACCTTAAAAGATAAAATAAAATTTATTGTACACATTACAGCGTGTACAAGCATCGCAATAATATTCTCTATTTAAGAAATTCCTCATATAATTTGCGTTAGATTTTTTATGATTTTTTTTCTGATTTGTTTTTTACCAACCTGTTGGTCAAACTCGGTTTCACCGTGTGCCTAGGACTGCCAACGTCGGGCCTCTTGAAACTACCATTCTGAAAGATAATTTAATCAATAAAGAAATTTCAATATCCTAACTAATAAGACTTCAATTAGGGCAGAATTATTTAACATTTCTAATAATTTTGTTATTTATTTTCCGCTGTTTACGATAACTTGATAGTACAATAATTTGTTAGCGGCTTCGCATTTTCAAATCTATATAAGCGAGCGCAACCATAGTTCGGGCTTTATTTGCTGCGCGTTCGTTGAGCTATCAAGTCAGTATGGTGATATTCTTCCTTCACATAATTTTTCTGTATTTTCGTTCCTGTTTATTACACGACTGACCAAAAAAAGGAGTGTTATGTTTTCAGGGTTCATGTATGTATGTAAGTATTAAAAGCAATAATAAAAATGGGTAAATAATGTTCTCAAACTGTATTAAATTATATATGGTAGGTAATACACAACAACGTATCGCACGCCACAGTGGTCGGATGACGACTGCAGTCCATAGCTCATGGTATGGAGTCCCTTAAGTAATCTGAGTCGCGCACACACACCAACTTCATGGCTAACAGTATGTATGTAAGTTTCTTTATTTCACTGTAAGTCCTGAACGGCTTAACAGATTTTGATGTGAGAGGTATTTTTAGATTCCTTGCATTCCTCCGAGTGATATAGGCTATGTGAGTTGTCAGTCGTGTTTTTTTTATTTTTTAATAATTAGATTGTTTTGATTATTTAATTTTTGATAATAAATCTTTTCGAAGTATATTTTTTAATTTAAATTCCGCTTCTGAGCTAAAAAATATACACACAATTATTTATAAGCAACTGTAGGTATCTACCTGTACCCTCGCAGGCAAGTTGTCCTCATGATGAGAGGGTCGCCGAGGCCATGACGTGTCTGACCTGGCTGCTACTGACACACAATCGTCTGTGTCCACCTAAGTAAAAGAAAAACAAATTGATTTCTCTGTCATTTACATTACTATGTTTGAGAGATAATTGAAAAAAAATAAAAAAACTGGTCAAGTGCGAGTCAGTCTCGCGCACCGAGGGTTCTGTACATGCAAGCATCTCAAGTTATAGCTCTAACTAAAAGACTAACTAGTTTCAAAAACAAACTTAACTTTGTAGTTCGACCTCATAATTCATACCTTCGCATCGAGCGCAAAAATAAGTTTGTAACACTTTTTTTACACTTCCAACAACATATTTACAATTTTCAGAATCATTCCTGTACAAGTACTGTTGGACCTTGCTTTTTGCCAAATTTCATGATTTTAGGTCAACAGGAAGTACCCTGTAGGTTTTGATTGCTGTCTGATAACGCAAAATATGCGAAAAATCGCAACAATTTCGGTAATATCTCCTGATCGCGTTGACGTATAATTTTGATTATTTTTAATGCTGAGAGACGGCGTATCCAAGTATTCGATATTAATTCTCAACTTGATACCTTTAAACGAGAAAAAAAGTTTGACAGACAGACAACAAAGTGATCTTATAAGGATTCCATTTTTACCTTTTGAGGTAGGGAACCCTAAAAATGAAAAAAATCCTGTTTTAACCTGTAGGTTACAGGTTACAGAGTGAATTCTAAATCATCAGCATCCTCCTCTACCTTCAGTGATAGTACTTATGATTGTGAACAACTTATTGTAATGGGACCAACTTAATCCGACCGAAAAAAAAAATCAGCAGTTCCATTCATTTTGGGCGAGTAGGTATTGTGAAATAGTTATGGAAAAACCTGATTTTTTTTTTCGGTTTCGGATTTAAGTTCCTGGTCCCATACAAAAGGTTGCTCATAATCATGAGTACTTTCACTAGTAGAAAGGTAATGTTTTTAAATTCATATCCAATTCCTGTATAGGTTTAAAGAAATCCACCCCTTGTAGCAGGCATACCTCGGTGTGAAGCGTGGTGGTGGCTGCCGAGTGGTTAGGCGTCCGCTGTGACTGCAAAGGTCCCAGGTTCGAATCCTGCCCGTGAAAGTACAAGAGTTTGAATACCAATCTGGCTCATGTACCTATGTTAGTTTTCATCAACCACCTCTTGCTTCCGGTGAAGGAAAACATCGTGAGGAAACCTGCACTCTGATTGATTCTCAGCTAGTGTGTGAAATGTAGAAGGCAATGGCAAACGACTCCATTAAGATTGCCAAGAGAGTCGTTGTGTGTGTTTCATTCCATATAATGACCACGACCCTCAGTCATGAGGAAATACGACTATAGAGAGATACCTCGGTGTTGCGGTCGCTGTCCGAAGCTAACACGTCCATGCTCCAGGCGGACTCGCTGGCCGTTTCTGACACGTCCGGTGCGTTTGCGTTGTTGGCGTTTGCCGCTAAATTAAAAAAAACAATATTCAACTCTTTAGGGAAAATATGAATTAAATTCCCTTTGCTTACAAACACAGAACAGAAACTTCCCACTTCCCGTCAGATAAAACCCTTTTGATTAGAGACAGTAATAATAATAATATTCGCGCAGTGCCACACTTTTTTACACGGCTGACCAAAAAAGGAGTGTTATGTTTTGTTTTCAGGGTTCATGTATGTATGTAAGCATGTATATATGTATGTAAGTTTCTTTATTCCACCATAAGTCCTGAACGGTTTAACAGATTTTGATTCCTTGCATTTCTCCGAGTGACATAGGCTATATGACGTCATCATAAAAACAAAATGGCGGATTATATATGCGATAAATAGCAGACCAAAAAAATAAAATTTGATCATCTTTTCCGAGTGGGGTATCAAATTGAAGGGCTTTAAAAGGCGATTTCAAAAATGTATATCATTTATATGTTTGTATGTACTTTTTGAGTAAAAATTTGTCAGTCGTGTATTTTGAACTCAAAACCTCGATTAAACCCACTACATCGGGAACGCCTGGCACCCTAGCTTTGTGTAGAAAGTGACAGACAAGCATGCCGGCTCTCTCTCTCTCTCTTTTGCGCGGCTTTTTACATGACTGACCAAAAAAGGAGTGTTATGTTTTCAGGGTTCATGTATGAAAATGAAAATGATGTATGTATGTATGTCATTTCTTTATTCCACTTACTAGCTTTCGCCCGCGTGAATTTCCCACGGGAACAGTGCTTTTTCCCGGGATGAAAGGTACCCTATGTCCTTCTCCGTACTTCCAGCTATGTGTATGCGAAATTTCAGTACCTAGAATTTCAGTAAAAGATTGGTTCAGTAGATAAGCGTGAGAGGTAACAAATAAACAAACAAACTCACTTTCGCTTTTATAAAATTAGTTAGGATAAGTCCTGAATGGCTTAACACATTTTGATGTGAGAGGTATTTTTAGATTCCATGCAGTAGCCCAAATGACATAGGCTATGCGAGTTGTCAGTCGTGTTTTTATTTTTTAATAATTAGCTTGTTTCTGCTCTGTGCTTAAAAATGAGTGATCAACTAATCTCCTATTGTTTATAGAGGGAGAAAAATATTCTAGGTAAAATATTATGTACTTTTTGTTCATTTGGTATATGGGGAAGTTGATCATAATCGAAGTTGAGTGAAGGGGTGTTTGCCCAGCAGTGGACACAACACCAACAGGCTAGTTTTTTTTATAAAAAAAGTCTATAAATTAATAATAAAAAATAATATTAAATGACATACCCTGGTTGGCGGCCATTTGCGTGTGATCGCAGGAGTCGCCAATCGTTTCAGAGTCTGAGGCCAGCACGTCCGTGCTCCACGTGTCCGACATTATGCTGATCGTCTCGTCTCCCTCTAGCATTTTCTGGATAAAATAATAAAAAAAATATATTTATTAGGCAAACAAAAAAAGTTGTACAATTGGATTGTTGGATTAAAACCTCCTTTAAGCAAAGCATATGCTTGTGCCAGGAGGCTCCGCTCAAGAAACGTCAAAGCGACATTTATTGGAAAATAGAAACGTCAAAGTGACGTTAATGCACTGAGCAAATATCTGTACATGAACAGGTACATACGTAGGCATGCTACGCTGTACTTTATTTGAAACGAGGGTTTGCCCGCGACTTTATCCGCGCAGATTTTACTATTGTAAATGTCTTAGGTTCTAAGCTATCGAGATAAAACCTGGGCCAGCTTTCAATTTAGACCTTCGGCAATACAAGTGTGAAAACCGCAACAAACTTCATACAGTAGTTTTTACGTGATGCGTGTAATTGATATTACACTTCACTATGTTGGAATAGAGTTCATTTTCGCTTTTGTACTATACACATTGATAAGTTAAAGATCAATTAGTAGAACCTGTCATTGATTTATTCTCTCAATTATTTCATGAGCGTGACTTGAGAACTGCCAGCTCATTTCTCTCATAGCAAAATGAACCTTATTGTTATGGGATAGAGTTGACTTACACCTTGATCTTTGTGTTTGGCTTGAATCATCACATTTTTAATACACCTTATTGCGTTGGAATAGAGTTTATTTTCGAACTCACCTTGATCTCAAACTTGCAGAACTTATCGTCGATATCGTTTCGCGTCTGCTTCATGAGTTTGGCTTGAGCGCTGCCCGCTTGGCTCACCGGCACATTTTGTGGGAGGCTGTGAATTAAAAAATACTTACATTATGATACAAGTGTGCTATGTTGGTCGTTACGACACGAGGCATACTGGCGCGCTAGTCAAAGGCGAGTTTGTAAAATCGATCAATGCATACGTGTATCATAAGATGTTCTTCAATGAGTCGAAATTTTTATTTTTGATAATCAAGCGAATAATATAGTAGATTTTACAACAAGTGCACAAAACGAATCATTTTTATCCGAGACTTCTTAGCAGCCCGAGCCGAAGGCGAGGGCTGATAGTAATGCCGAGGATAAAATCGTTTTGTGGACAAGTTATAAACTCTGCTTTTCACTTCGATTATAGAGGAAATAAATCAAATTGAAGAAATTAATAAACGCACGAAAAACAAGAGCTATGTCCCGCCGCTTTATTTTTTTAATCCTACGACATTGATAGGCTTGGGCTGCAGACTTATACAGCCTACCATTAAATTAATTTTGTAATAATATTTTTCTTAAATTAATTAAATAACGCACGTACTAGAATTTTAATCTTAATATCTTTTATGTTTTAAAAAACACATAAGGCAAATAAATGTAAATAAATATTATAAAATAACAAATTCTGTCTATGCAACTTTTATCGTTTGGCTTGTATGGCTCATTTTCTTTTCTGCCTTAATATAGATACATTTACTGAGTAGATACGTTAATGCCCTTGTGCAATAAAATTCGATTTTGTGCACTCATATCCTTGCACAAATAAGCACTTTCAGAGCATGAGAAGTGAAGAACATTTTTGATAATAAACAAATAGGTAGGTAGTATGTTAAAAAAAAAACAAAAGTTTATTTTATTTATTTTCACGTCAGACGTTTATTTTCGCTATTTGATTTAAAAACTGAAATGAAATTGCGGTTATTAAGCGGTTAAAAATTAACAATGCTTTGTGGACTCTTATGCAATCTTGTACGAATTTAACTTCATGATTACGTAAAGTAAAAAGCACGCGTGCGTAATTAATGGGATAATAGACCTAAACACGAGGTAATAAGACCCACAATTATATTACAGTGTTGTAGACGTACAATTAAAAATCTATTTATGTAAATTGTAAATTAGATTATTAAGTTACATATTGTATTGTTGTTTATTGTCCGAAATAAAATAAAATATGAAACATATAGTTACCGGCGGGGTGGGCCGTCGCCCTCAGTGACCTGCGAGGACGGGGTCTCCCGGCCAGAGATGTTAGGGCTGCCACGTCCACTCACATTGGCTGATACCTGCATAAACATTATAGGCTAAGTATCAAGATACTCTTAATTTTTATTGAATAGTAATTGTAATATTCATTCATTCTAAAAAAAATATTCAATATAAAATTGTAATTTGCAAGACAAAGTATTTATTTATTTAAAAAAAAAAGCACACTATTCAGCTAAGCGTGGCCTTCGAGTCTCACGACTCTTGGCTCTGTCTATCCCGTAAGGGATAAAGACATGATTCTATGTATGTGTTGTAATTTACCGAGCGAGCGAAGTCGAAGCGAGCGAGTCTCCATTTCAAGACTGGCCGATTTTGCTTTTTTCGGGATGTGGGTTTGTTTGTTCCGGGCTAGGGGTCGCATTTCTGAACGGATCCTTACGAAACTTGGCACATGTGTTCCTTGATTATTTGAAATTTTACTAAGAGACTTTTGGGGGAAAAGCTGGCGCAAAAAGGGGGGAAGTTTCTGTAGCGTTATTTATGCATCAGACCAGCTTTTGCCCGCGGCTCGCCCGCTTGAATTCCCACTAGAACAGTGCTTTTTCCCGGGATGAAAGGTGCACTATGTCCTTCTCCGTACTTCTAACTATGTATATGCAAAATTTCAGGAAGATTGGTGCAGTAGATAAAAAGCTTCGAAGAAATAAATAAACTCACTTATGCATAATATTATAAATGCATAAGTAGAGTTTATTTGTTGCCTCTTCGAGCTTTATCTACTTAGTTAGGATTACAATCATATTTTAAAGAAACGAACAATTGCTTGTGTTCCCAAATAAACATAAAAAAACAGCAGAGCAACAGACAGAGAACATAACAGGAACAGAGAAGTTGCTAGCTTTGCGCCTGCCCGCGTGAATTTAAATTTAACGCTTTCAAGCCCCCTCAGGGGTGGTATTTCCAAAATTCCTTTATCAGCACTTGCACGCTATATTAAAAACATCTCTTGAAAAATTTCGAGTTTCTAAGTTCAACGGTTTCGGCTTTCTGCCACAAGCTCTACATAGCGTAATTTTTTTTTTGTTTATAACATAGGGCCGGCAAACCAAGTGGGTCACCCAAGTGGTATAGCGATCACCGCTGCCCATGGACTACTGCAACACCAGGGGTATCAAGAGTGTTGCCGGCCTTCAAGAAAATAGACCTGCTTTTTGAAGGTTCCAATGTCGTATCGGTTCGGGAACACCGCAGGAAGTTCCACAGTTTGGTCGTACGTGGCAAGAAGTGTCTTTTAAAACGTACGGTGGTTGACAACCAGTCATCCAAATTTATCCGACATCAACTCTTGCGAGACAGTCAGTCATCAAATCTAAG
Source organism: Ephestia elutella (assembly GCA_018467065.1). Lineage (NCBI taxonomy): Eukaryota > Metazoa > Arthropoda > Insecta > Lepidoptera > Pyralidae > Ephestia > Ephestia elutella. Next base: position 20,589,138 of record CM031578.1, read on the forward strand.
TACTCTTTTGTTTTTTATACTATAATCACCATATCCGAGAGGTTATCGTTCTGATCCTCGGTCTCCAGCTCGAGGCTGGAGGTCACGCTGTGGTTGGAGGCCGCCTCCGACACCGCCTCGAGGTTGTCCGAGGTGTTACCCAGCGACACCTCGTGGTGGGACCCTGAGAACCTGTTCAACAAGCTAGTTTCCTATAATCACCATGTCCGAGAGGTTATCGTTCTTCTTTTTTCTTTCTTTTTTTTTGATCCTGGGTCTCCAGCTCGAGGCTGGAGGTCACGTTGTGGTTGGAGGCCGCCTCCGACACCGCCTCGAGGTTGTCCGAGGTGTTGCCCAGCGACACCTCGTGGTGGGACCCTGAGAACCTATACAACACTAGTGTCCTATAATCACCATGTCCGAGAGGTTATCGTTCTGATCCTCGGTCTCCAGCTCGAGGCTGGATACTCGGCGCTGTGGTTGGAGGCCGCCTCCGACACCGCCTCGAGGTTGTCCGAGGTGCTGCTCCAGCGACACCTCGTGGGGGACCCTATAAGAACCTGTACAACACTAGTTTCCTATAATCACCATGTCCGAGAGGTTATCGTTCTGATCCTCAGTCTCCAGCTCGAGGCTAGAGGTCACGCTGTGGTTGGAGGTCGCCCCTGACACTGCCTCGAGGTTGTCTGAGGTGTTGCCCAGCGACACCTCGTCGTGGGACACCGAGAATTGGGCGAAATAAATTAAAAATAATTATGGTTGTGCTAGAAACACCATGTCCGAGAGATTATCGTTCTAATCCTACACGATCTAAAATTCGAGGCTTTTTTACGCTGTGATTGGAAACAGGTTTAGAGGTGTTAAGCTACACCTCGTTGGGACTTTGAGAAACAAAAAACACAAAGTACAATTTAAGATTATTTCGTACTCACATTGTTACTTTATGCCTGGAGTTTACAAGCATGCCAAATGTAACGGCGAATCGTCATACATCAGCTATAATCGGGCCGAAACCTAAACTCCCGTATGACAGGTGTCATCAGGGTCAAGCTCATGAAGTTTCGAATTTTTTAATTTTAAATCTATGCGCGGAAATGTAGTACTGTGAACTTCCGGCCTGACACCGTTTAGGAGTTCCGATTATCCGTCTACAATAAATCGACAATGAAACTTTAAAAAATCGCGATACATCGTTTAATTAATCAGATTTATATAATAAGGTAGGTATAAAAATTATTTCGTTTTAAGATTAAAAATATTTAACATTAAATTAATACAAAAAAAGAAAGAAAAAGGGACAGGAATTCACGCAATCGTATCGAATCGAGTCATCAAGTAGGTAATATTATTCACAATGAATTTATTATCCATGTTATTGACGATGACAGCGACTCAGACTTAGGTTCAGACTTCTGATTAATAAAAATTATTATTTTATTTCGATTTGTTTTTTATGTAACATCAACAATCGCAGCGATTCGTGTTTAGGTACATCACTATTATTGTCAAAGTGACATACGTCATACGGGAGTTTAGGTTTCGGTTCGATTATAGCTTTGCTTTGTAAAACTCAAAGTCAATTTTTTTATTGAAACTTTGCCTTCAAAGAAGACTCTTTTTCACGTCGAAAACTAATTATTTAATCATAAATATTTTGTCTCAAAGCTACAAACTACTAGCATTTCAGAACGACCACTGCTGAGAAGAAATGCCGAAAGATACTCATAAAGCAGTCTTGGTTGCCTAACATGCTAGAGGGGCTATTTATTAACTTTATACATACACTAGATTGTGTACAGTCAAAAATAAAATAAAATATAGAAACAAATATAAATATGATAAAACATGTTATGTTTGTGATCGAGTAACCAGAATGAAATGGTTAAGAACAAAAAATAAAATCGAATCAGAATCGAGCAGACCAGTTCCACCTGGCAACACTCCGTTCACGAGTTGACGCGAGGGTCAGCCATCGCAAAGCTCAACCATGATAGAGGGAACTCAACGACCCGTGTGTCAAATGTCAAATCGTGTGCATATTTTGCGACTTCAGACAGCAATCACAACCTATGGGGTACTTTTCCGTTGGCCTAAAATTATGGAATTTGTAATAAGCAAGGTCTAACAGTACTTCTATACAGGAATAAATCTGAAAGTTGTAAATATGTTGTTGGTAGTTTAAAAAAAAAGTGTTACAAATTTATTTTAGTACTCGATGCAGTATGATTCCTAGAATCAACTGCAAAGTTAAGTTTGGTTTTTGAAACTAGTTAGTCTTTTTAGTTAGAGCTATAAATGTGAGATGCTTTGCGTGTACGGAACCTCGGTGCGCGAGTTTGACTCGCACTTGGTCGGTTTTTTGTACCTGTCCCTAAAATTTTGTTAGCAAAAAGTATAGTTCTTACCTGGTCCGCTTTTGCACGGGAAGCGCGCCGTTGCCGGTCGCGTGCATCGCGTGCATTTGCACGTCTTCGTCGCACGCCGCGTAACATTCCAGAACTTTCGACTCTGGCATCATACCTGCAAAATATACCAGCTTTGAGCGCCTACGGTTCATTCCTCGGGCAAGGTGTGTTGATCTAGGTCTTGAAACATGGAGCATGTTGTATTCAAGAGCATTGGAATTGAAAATATAACTGAAAACATTGCGGCTGAACCATTTTGTGATGATTCAAAGTTGGTCGGGGAGGTAAGTCTACAGTAATACCTTTTTTTTTTTTACGTGTGGAAAGACCCTCGTCTCGTCCATCCAGCCACGGGAAGGCCGGGACAGGTATGTGGGAGTCGAACCCACTAAAACCACACGGTGTCAACGCCTACCGCATTTGTGCTGGGACCATGTGCTATCTCTCGCTCCACAAAGTCCCAGCGCGGCGGCCGCTACCACGGCGGCCTTCGGCACGGCTCCAACACACGAACACCTCTCCATCGAGAGGGTCGGAGCGGCCAGCGTGGGATGGCCCGTCAGCCTACACGTTTTTCCCGCTTCAGGGGAAAGGCACGCTTGACACAGGCGCGCCTTTCTACCCGGGGCCGTTGAGCCGGATGACGGAACTCCCGTTTCCGCTGCGCCCGACCGGCCGTTATTGTGGGAGCAGCTGGAGCAGGCCGTAAGCCCGCCTTCTGCGCCCCGGGCGCCGGCGGCGGATGTCGAGGTCTGTGGTATCTTCGCGCACTCCCTTCTCCGCCGCCTCTTTGCGGAGCATGACGCTCTCCGCAAAGGCCTGCACTGCTGCTCCACGACGTCTCACTGTCGACCATACATTGTACGACAGTCGACAGTGAGAGGTCGTTCCCCACGACACCGCGCACAACACTGCGCGGTCCTCCGCCCAGGCTGGGCAGACTTGGTAGTGTATGCTGGGCGTCCTCGTCCAGGCATCCGTCGCAATGGTGGCAAACGGCAGACGGCTCCCGACCCGCTACTCGACACAGATACCCCCCGAAGCAACCATGCCCAGTGAGCATCTGCGTCAGGCGGAATGTCAGTAGGCCGTGCTGCCTCGCCAACCATTGGCCCAATACTGGACGGACCGCTTCGACGGTCCTACGCCCAGCAGTGGGGCTGCTCCAGCCTCAGGCTCCACTCCCTCTATGGCGCGCTGACACAACCTGTTGCGGCGTCCTGCGATCTCTCTCTCGAGCCAGCCGGTCACCCTGGGACAGTACCTCTTCGCGCCATGTGAACAAAGACGCGAGGGTCCTGGCTTCCAGATCCCAGGGTATGCTGCCGGCCAGCACGCACGCTGCCTCACAGGAGATCGTGCGATAACCTCTGATGGCCCTAGTCGCCATCAGCCTCTGCGGACGACGCAAGTGGGCGATATTTTGATTCGATAGGGCCTCTGCCCAAACAGGCACCATAGAGGCCATGGATCGCACGACCCCCATATATAAGCGTTCGCAGGACGCCTCTGGCCCTCCTAAATTTGGTAGCAGCCGTGTCAGCGCACCAGCCGCCGCCATCAGGCGCGGCACCAACTCCGCGAAGTGGGCGCCGAAATTCCATCTGCCATCAAGGACGATGCCCAGATACCGCATCGTCGGCTTGATGGTGATTTGAACTCCCCGCCAACCGTTAAGCTGGAGTCTGGCGGGGCCCCTTCTTCGAGGGCCGTGAAAGCACAACGCCTCGGACTTGTGGAGTAGCTACCTCCAGACCCAACTGGCGAATTCGGCGCACCACTTGCGCTACTCCCGCAGTGGCGAGCAATGACGCTCTCTCGATAGGTGGCACCGCGGGCGGTCACGAGTGTGTCGTCGGCGTAACACACCACCTCGACTCCCAAAAGATTGGCCGCCCGTAGTACCCAGTCATAACCGATGTTCCACAGTAGCGGGCCCAACACAGAACCCTGTGGAACACCGCGCGCCATTGCACGCTCCTGCCATCCGTCTCGAGCAGGGAAGACTATCTCCTCCTGGTTCTGAGAGGTAGTCCTGGATGATTCGGACGCAGGTAGGTCGGCACCCCGTGATAGCGGAGTGCCTCCATAATGCAAGGCCAGGGAGTGGAGTTAAAGGCGTTGGCGATGTCAAGAGACACCACCACGACCACCTCACCCTGACAGACCGCATCCTGCGCCACGGACTTCACTCTCAGAATGGCGTGGACGGTTGACCTCCTCCGGCGGAACCCGTACTGGCAATCCGCGAGGTTCGGGCCAATCTCAGTTCGAGGTGCTCGACAAGGCGGTCAGCAGTGACTCTTTCCAGCAATTTGGCTCTGCCTCGTCGAGCGGACAACGATTGGACGAAAGCCAGACGGAGAATCCGCCGGTCGTCCTCCTTCCGTAGCAGGACTAAACGTCCTGCCTTCCACGCCCGTGGAAACTTTCCTGCTCGAAGCAGGCGTTGAACAGCTCCCTCAGTCGCTCCTCCAGGAACATCCAGAGCGAGGACCAACACCTCGACCCGGTACACCATCTGGTCCCGGGGCGGCAGTATTCTTGGCGCGCAATCTTGTAGAGCAGCAGCGCCAAACTCGTCCCGGGTTATTTCGGGGATTTCCTCCCGGTCCTCGCCCCTTTTCCGTTAATGGCGGAGCCACTGCTGGGGGCTGAATTGCCACTTCCTGCGGGGAAACAAAGAGGCAATTACCTCATCGAGGAACTTGCGGCTCCAGACTCTGCGTTAGGGAACGCCATACGGCCGCGTCTTATTACGAACCAGCCGGTACGGACGTCCCCATGGATCGCGGTCCAGTGTGGCCAGCAGTTCCTCTCTTGCCGCCTCTTTAGCGGCTGCAATTGCATTCTTCAGCGCGACCTTCGCCTCCACCAGTGCCGCGCACAGGGCGGCCTCTTCGGCATCGTCCCTGCGCCGTCTTCTTCGATAATGGGAGTATTGGCGTCTCGCCACCGCACACGCTTCGCGTAGCTGTGAAAGCTCGGGAGACCACCAATACACCCATCGTTTGGGAGGACGAGTGCTGGCCCGGGGCATTGACGCATCACACACCGCTGGTCATCGCACCCCGGAACCACTCGGTCTCGTCCTCTACCTCCATCGTTTACCGGCGCATGGGACCAGCCTTGCACAATGGCCGCCTCTTGCAACAATTCCTTATCGAGGCGCTTCAGTTGCCACCGTGGGCCAACCTCTCCCGGGGTTCGGCTAGGGCCACTCGGAGCGACTGAGGACGCGGAGAGATCAAACCGCACGTAGCGGTGATCGGAAAACGTCTCCACGTCCTCCAACACACTCCAGCCCTGAACACGGCGCGCTAAAGCCGGGCTAGCGAACGATACGTCCACTATTGATGCTGCCCTGCGGACGCACTGCACGTGTGGACCGTGCCCTGATTCAAGACCGCCAGCCTGACGGTGATGAGCCACTCCTCCATAGCCTCACCTCGCGCATCAGTCGCAGGAGATCCCTAAGCCGTTGACTTGGCATTGAAATCTCCAGCGACGAGCACGGAGTGAGGGTGGCCCCTAAGAACAAGCGCCTCGACCTGGGCCAAGAATGCCTCGAACTTCTGAGCGGACGAAGTTGGGCGAGAAATACACACCAACCAGCAACCAAGTCGCCCAGCTGAGCCGAAACCACTCCATGGCCACGCACGACACACGTTGGAGGCGAAGAGCTCGCCGAAGAAACAATTGCCACCACTCCATCTCTGGTCTGCCACCCAGTTGTCTCTGGGAGGAACAAAGTACGGCTCAGCGACCACCGCTACGTCTATCAACCACTGCGCCATGCTCTGAGACAACAAGTCCTGCGCACTGGTGCAGTGGTTGACATTCGCCTGGAGAATTCTTGAGGGCCATAACTATTGAATGGCCCCTGTCTCCATCGCCTCGGCGTCCTGAGCCATGCAGGCTGGTTGGGTCCGGGCCATAGCCGCGGACGCAACACGCCTCCCTCCCCTTGTCCTGCGCGCACTTGGGCATGCCGCACCCCCGACCCGGTGTTCCGCCGGTTTGCCTGCTCCAGCGCAGAGCACGCAGCTTGCAGCTGCGGCCGTGCACTGGGCGGCCTTATGACCCGGCTTTGCCGCAGCGGTAGCAAAGCGAGCTCCTGTCAGTGTCTGCAGTGCACCTCTGGCTAACGTGGCCTATCTCAAGGCAGCGGTAACACTGCAGAGGCTTCGTCGGCAGCAGCTTGATCACCGCTGCTTTCAGTGGCAGTTTCAAGTATGCGGCTACCAAATGCTGGAACAATCTGCCTCCTCCTCTTCGTTTATCAAAATCAGTGCATACTTTTAAAACCAAGTACAAGAGTTTTTTGATTGAACTACAGCTAGGACAGCGGTAGCCGCACAAGGACGGGTAGTAGTTGCTGCAGGTCATGTTGCACAACTACACATTATTTACACATCACACTATGTACGCTTTTGGATGTTTCTGGTTATGTTGGTAATTTGTGATTCAATGCTGGGTACTTTTATATTTTATGGTTGTATTTTTCTCATCACAGTTTTAAACAATTTAATTATTTTATTTTATTTTTGACCGGATATATAAATGGATAATACAGTTGCCACAAACGTATGTGATATATCTCACTTCTGAAGGTTCCACTGAAAACCAGCGTCGCGAGCCCGCAATTTGTGGGCTCGACGGCAAATGCTGAGTGGATCCCTTCTCTTGGATACCTACACTACACACAAACCGACGCCATGACAAACATTTTCGTGTACCCCCATTGTGCAGAGTATTTAAGTTGTTGTCGGCATGTTTTCATTCTTTTTTGCATTTTTATTTTTTGTTGTGTTGTGTTTTTTATCTAAGAAATAAACATATTCTATTCTATTCTGTGCCGACACCCAGCCGACAAGAAGTCTTCTGCACCACTGGTCAGCCGTCATTGGCTGCCAAGACGGGACACCGTACCCAGGCCGTGCTCGCGTGCCCACGCGGTCCTCACGAATTTCACCGACTTTCACGTCAGCCTCGGAGCACTGGCCACTGGCCCTACCTGGGCAACGGCGCTACGCACCAGGTCCGGGGTGGCTGAATCACACAGCCCAAGAACGCGCAGCTCCGCGCACTTTTGTGGACGGGATACCTGCCGCCATTTGGGGATCCATCGCCTCCTTAATTTTTCGGCCAATGCGTCGGCTTTGCCGTCCCCCTCGGCGCTCCGGCGCAATTTCAATACATACGGGCGCCGGTTGCTGCCCGTTTTTGCCCGTTTTAACCTTACCCCGGAGATGCCGAGCTCTCCGATGTTCACTCTCGCTGGGCTTGAGCCGAGGATCTCTCCAAGGCGACCCCGCTTGACCCCCGCTTTTCGGCGTCAGGCTGCATCTTATTACTACTATGGCAGCCGAGCGAGGGGGACGCAGTTTAGGTAGGGCAGGGCCTCTGGTTGGGTCGTTGAGCGGGTAAAGCCAGATTTTGGGCAGCATGAGCGCCTCTGGGCCATTTTGGCAGACGGCTTCTTTTTGCCACCCCTTCTAACAACCTCAGTCCAGGTTTCCCGCCCATGGACGCCGGAGGTGGCGGTAAGGTGGACGCGGAGGTACATGTGGCTGCAGGCTGAAGCTGAGATGCCATTTGAGGCTTCGCTGCTCTCTTCTTATTTGTTCGCGTTGAGCAGAGGAGTAGAGGAGTAGGGGCCGATGATGCTGATGGCCTCGGTTCCGACCCAAAGTCGGATGGTATAGGCAGGGTAGCTGGTCTCCCATTCTTTTTATTTTTCTGCTTCCGCCCCTTCTTACCCTTTTCGGGCTCAGGACGGGCCAGCGCCGCCTTCCTCCACTGCGCCGTCCTACTTACGGCAGGGGGAGCCTGCTCTCCAACATCCGGACTCAGATCTGACTCGCTGCTGACCGCAGCGGCAGCTCGCAGCGGCAGCCTTATCGCCTATCGGCAGCCAGTGGAGGACGGCATTTGCGGTGCCGGCATGAGGTGGGTCTCGAATGCCCTCAAATCGGGCATTCAGGATAGGGACCCACCGTGTCTAATATGAGGCGCTTTTGCATCTCAAGGTCGCCGCTTTCCGCAAAGGTCAAGTCTACAGTAATACCTAGTCTAAGTGGAATTTTGACATATATTTTAAATTTCTAATATTTTTATAATCAATTTTAATTCTCTTATTCTATAATTTCTTAGGTGTAATATTTGTACGCCTGGCTATAAGGGCTGAAAACATACCACGAATTTAATTTAGAATACATAGGTCTATGTCAAAAAAATAAAATACTTAAACTTTACTTTTTACTTATGTGTTGTCATTTCGTTAATACGACGAGTAATCTAGAGATAAATAGGAAGATGGTGATAGGACGAGTCCTGGCTTCAAATTATTTTTTTGAATATACGAAGGTAACTGAAATAGGACGAGCCATGACGGCTTAATTTTTTTTATATTAGAAGGTAAATAAAACATAATATCTACTCACCAATAACATCATGTTCTTCAACATTAACCAGCTTTATAATCCACACCTCCAAGTTCTCAACATTACTCTCCCTCTCCACACTGCCGTTGACTGGCCTCTCGTCTAACCCTGAGTTGGCACTACTACTCCTAGGTAAACGAGGCTTCGCCATCTTGGACAAGATGCCTCGTTTGTTGTGCCCGTTCTCGATCGTGAGCTCTTTGGACTCCGTTGGGGATGTTTGTCTGGAAGAAAATATATATTTTTTAATAAAATAAATAAATCCTAACTAATATTATAAATGCGAAATTGAGTTTGTTTGTTTATTTATTTGTTTGTTACCTCTTCACGCTTTATCTACTGAACCAATCTTCCTGAAATTTTCGAATAAACGTAGATAGTCCTAATCCTAACTAATTCTAAATGATATTATAAGTGCGATAGTGTTTGTTTGTTTGTTACCTCTTCACAATTTATTTACTGAACCAATCTTCCTGGAATTTCTCATACACATAGAAGTACTGAAAAGGACGTTTGTTACTCAATCACGCAAAATCTACTGGATGGAATTCGATGAAATTTGGTAAACGGTAGAAAAATACCGGGAATAGCACATAGGCTATTTTCTCGCCTCGGGGCGCAGCTAGTGAATGATATGTTAACCTTACTTGTAGACAGTGAAGTCCTTGCAGCAGGGTCGCCACGTGCGACGACGAGACCAGCTGGTGACAGAGACCTTCTAGATATACTATAGCTACACGAGACCTACTTGTAGACAGTGAAGTCGGGCATGTTCCTCAGCAGCTCGTGCAGCCGGTCCCGCACGTTGTGCTCGACGGCCTGCAGCAGGGGCGCGAGACCAGCTGGTGACAGAGACCTTCTAGATATACTATAAGTACACGAGACCTACTTGTGAACAGTGAAGTCGGGCATGTTCCTCAAAGCAGCTCGTGCAGCCGGTCCCGCACGTTGTGCTCGACGGCCTCGCAGCAGGGTCGCGAGACCAGCTGGTGACAGAGACCTTCTAGATATACTATAGCTACACGAGACCTACTTGTAGACAGTGAAGGTCGGGCATGTTCCTCAGCAGTTTCGTGCAGCCGGTCCCGCACGTTGTGCTTCTGACGGCCTGCAGCAGGGTCGCGAGACCAGCTGGTGACAGAGACCTTCTAGATATACTATAGATACACGAGACCTACTTGTAGACAGTGAAGTCGGGCATGTTCCTCAGCAGCTCGTGCAGCCGGTCCCGGCACGTTGTGCTCGACGGCCTGCAGCAGGGTCGCGAGACCAGCTGGTGACAGAGACCTTCTAGATATACTATAGCTACACGAGACCTACTTGTAGACAGTGAAGTCGGGCATGTTCCTCAGCAGCTCGTGCAGCCGGTCCCGCACGTTGTGCTCGACGGCCTTGCAGCAGGGTCGCGAGACCAACTCGGTGACAGAGACCTTCTCTAGATATACTATAGCTACACGAGACCTACTTGTAGACAGTGAAGTCGGGCATGTTCCTCAGCAGCTCGTGCAGCCGGTCCCGCAGCTGGTGACAGAGACCTTCTAGATATACTATAAGTACACGAGACCTACTTGTGAACAGTGAAGTCGGGCATGTTCCTCAGCAGCTCGTGCAGCCGGTCCCGCACGTTGTGCTCGACGGCCTGCAGCAGGGTCGCGAGACCAGCTGGGTGGACAGAGACCTTCTAGATATACTATAAGTACACGAGACCTACTTGTGAACAGTGAAGTCGGGCATGTTCCTCAGCAGCTCGTGCAGCCGGTCCCGCACGTTGTGCTCGACGGCCTGCAGCAGGGTCGCGAGACCAGCTGGTGACAGAGACCTTCTAGATATACTATAGCTACACGAGACCTACATGTAGATAGTGAAGTCGGGCATGTTCCTCAGCAGCTCGTGCAGCCGGTCCCGCAGCTGGTGACAGAGACCTTCTAGATATACTATAAGTACACGAGACCTACTTGTGAACAGTGAAGTCGGGCATGTTCCTCAGCAGCTCGTGCAGCCGGTCCCAGCTGGTGACAGAGACCTTCTAGATATACTATAGCTACACGAGACCTACTTGTAGACAGTGAAGTCGGGCATGTTCCTCAGCAGCTCGTGCAGCCGGTCCCGCAGCTGGTGACAGAGACCTTCTAGATATACTATAGCTACACGAGACCTACTTGTAGACAGTGAAGTCGGACATGTTCCTCAGCAGCTCGTGCAGCCGGTCCCGCACGTTGTGCTCGACGGCCTGCAGCAGGGTCGCGAGACCAGCTGGTGACAGAGACCTTCTAGATATACTATAGCTACACGAGACCTACTTGTGAACAGTGAAGTCGGGCATGTTCCTCAGCAGCTCGTGCAGCCGGTCCCGCACGTTGTGCTCGACGGCCTGCAGCAGGGTCGCGAGACCAGCTGGTGACAGAGACCTTCTAGATATACTATAGCTACACGAGACCTACTTGTAGACAGTGAAGTCGGGCATGTTCCTCAGCAGCTCGTGCAGCCGGTCCCGCACGTTGTGCTCGACGGCCTGCAGCAGGGTCGCGAGACCAGCTGGTGACAGAGACCTTCTAGATATACTATAGCTACACGAGACCTACTTGTAGACAGTGAAGTCGGGCATGTTCCTCAGCAGCTCGTGCAGCCGGTCCCGCACGTTGTGCTCGACGGCCTGCAGCAGGGTCGCGAGACCAGCTGGTGACAGAGACCTTCTAGGATATACTATAGCCACACGAGACCTACTTGTAGACAGTGAAGTCGGGCATGTTCCTCAGCAGCTCGTGCAGCCGGTCCCGCACGTTGTGCTCGACGGCCTGCAGCAGGGTCGCGAGACCAGCTGGTGACAGAGACCTTCTAGATATACTATAGCTAAGCACGAGACCTACTTGTAGACAGTGAAGTCGGGCATGTTCCTCAGCAGCTCTCGTGTAGCCGGTCCCGCACGTTGTGCTCGACGGCCTGCAGCAGGGTCGCGAGACCAGCTGGTGACAGAGACCTTCTAGATATACTATAGCTACACGAGACCTACTTGTAGACAGTGAAGTCGGGCATGTTCCTCAGCAGCTCGTGCAGCTCTGGTCCCGCACGTTGTGCTCGACGGCCTGCAGCAGGGTCGCGAGACCAGCTGGTGACAGAGACCTTCTAGATATACTATAGCTACACGAGACCTACTTGTAGACAGTGAAGTCGGGCATGTTCCTCAGCAGCTCGTGCAGCCGGTCCCGCACGTTGTGCTCGACGGCCTGCAGCAGGGTCGCGAGACCAGCTGGTGACAGAGACCTTCTAGATATACTATAGCCACACGAGACCTACTTGTAGACAGTGAAGTCGGGCAGATGTTCCTCAGCAGCTCGTGCAGCCGGTCCTGCACGTTGTGCTCGACGGCCTGCAGCAGGGTCGCGAGACCAGCTGGTGACAGAGACTCCTTCAGATATACTATAGCTACACGAGACCTACTTGTAGACAGTGAAGTCGGGCATGTTCCTCAGCAGCTCGTGCAGCCGGTCCCGCACGTTGTGCTCGACGGCCTGCAGCAGGGTCGCCACGTGCGACGACGAGAACGACGAGCTTGATGATAGAGAGCCGTTGCTCGAGTTCGATGGGATGGTCGCATTTTCGTTGCTGGCCTCACTAGGACAAATTGTTCAATATTATCCGTCTTATTCATAAAAAAGTTAACGATTTTTCATATCGTTATAATTAGGAACTTACTGCACTGACAGAACTTACTGGGTTTTGAATATTTTAAATGATTTTTAATTAAAATATATTCTGTCCCTATCTCTATTTCCAATATGTATTTGACTTTGAAAGAACGAGACACTCTTTCAGAAGTCAAGATGAGCGTGAACTTGAAAATCCTGGCAGGGTCGCCATGTGAAGGATGGGACGACTTGAACGTTGGTTGTAGACTCCTTTATTCAATTCATTACCTTTTATATCTATCTTAAGCTACTCCTACACTACATTGTAATAATGGATATTTAGATTTTTGTTGCTCTTTCACGCAATAACTATTAAACGGATTTCGATGAAATTTTGTATACGGGTAAAACAAAAACCTGAAAAACACAAAAAGGTAATTTGTATCCTGAAATCTCCCACAGGAGCGGAGCCCCCGGGACGCAAATAGTTACTCACCCAAACGAGGTAGCTTACTCTTCATCTGTCAAGCTAGGTGTAAACTTGAAAGTTTGTAAGAATGGATTTTTAGATTTTTGTTGCTCTTTCACGCAAAAACTACTGGACGGATTTCGATGAAATTTTGTATACACGTAGAATTAAACCTGGAAAAACACATTAGGTAATTTTTATCCTGAAATTCCCACTGGAGCGGAGCCCCGGGGGCCAACTAGTTCCTCACCCAAATGCGGCCGCTTCGCCGTTGGTAGCTTGTTCTTCAGCTGTCAAGCTGGGCGTGTTGTTGTTTAGTTTGGACGAGATCCGCTTCAGGAATGTTATCTGTTGTAACAATTATTTTCAATAATTAAGCTAACTACAAAATTTATTGGCGCTTGAAATCGGTCGCCTATTTTTCGTAATCATCATCATCATATTCAGCCCTAATTAACCCACTGCTGGGTGCAAATTAACCCCACTGCTGGGTGATCTCCCTTTTTCGCGCCACTATTTACGATCCTGTGTCAGTTTAAACCATCACTTTCCCCGCTATACAATCAATGTCATTTTGACCAGCAGGTGGTAAATCATTACAAACAAATATCAACTTTGTATACATACACATAGAGGTCAAAATGATGGAAAAGAGGTGCAAATTCACGACTGAACAGTACTCTCACCGGCACATTCTTCAAGCGTAAATGTCAAATCTAGGTCTTTATTAAATCAATGGGTTATACGGAAAAGACCATGAAAAATAAATATTGGTAGGCTAGTACATATCTATTAGATAAAAGCATTAAATGAAAATATATTAAAAAGCTTTTTTTTAATGTTTGTTTTTTTTAGGCTTTTAAGACCAGGTCCAAGTCAAAAAACAAAATTCATAATGCGCTTAACCGCGGCGTGTGCGCGTTGCAATAAGATCAACACAATGTTCTACTTTCGTTGGCAGGATCGAACAGATTTTGTACCGATTTAGCAACTATTTCTCAAATATCATTAAAAATATTAGTTTTAAAACAAAAGTGCTCGATTAAAACTTTAATATAGCATATATATATAAACTAATTATATAAAAATATATATATGTTATCGCTGAAAATTTTAAGTTTCATGACTTGAAAGCTGAAATATTTTCTAAATTTTCGGTGCCTTTATGAATTAATTAAGCCAAAAATATGTATTTTTATTAAAAAGTACACGATTGAAACTCTTTATAGAGATCATAATCTATATCCTGTTTTATTTTTCCACTTCGTAATCAAACTCTAATTAGGTAAATTTCTTCATGAAAAATTACAATTATTTCTTGAATGTGGGGTTGGACTTCGCCTTTAACATGTCAGCCTTATCGTATCCTAACCTATATTAGCACACGGAGACAGTGACTAACAGTTAAAAAGTTAAATATCTTACCAGTGAATGAACGTCTTGAGGAGTGAATAGAGCTACAGTAGTGACTGGAGTGACGTCTGTGCGTAACGCAGCGGCCGATGACGTCGCTTCAGACTGCCGAAGAGATAAACAATTCGAATATTCTGTAGGTTTTTTATTTTGATATATTCAATGCAAAGTAATTTTCTAATAGTTTATAGAAAATCGTTCTTACGGAGAGAAAAATATTTTTTTTTTTTTTACATTTTTTCTCAGCTGCGGTCGTTCCGAAATACTAGTAGTTTGTAGCTTTTAAATTCATAATACAATTATAATGGCGATGTGGCGTACTAGCGGGACCGGCTAGTTCCCCGCTACCCGCACTGGAGGTGTGACTCATTATAGTCCAGATACGGTCTCGGTGTGCGGACGGTTGTCTGAGTGCACGGGCTGTTGTCATTCTCAGTTACTGTCAAGTCGCTCTGTACCAACTTCTATCCGTTGTGTCATATGTAAGCAATAGTCAGGAATAGTCAGAATAGTCAGGATAAAGCGGAGGGAGCCCCAGATCCCTGATCCGCTTAAGCCCCGGGTCCGGTTGTGCTGTGGGGTACTTGATTACGTGCGAGGTTGGGGCGCGTCACTATGCCGTATAATATTAGTGACAACGGCACATTTGTCGACGAGGGAAAACGTGAGTGCATTAATATTTCTTGTTAAAAAAAAAGAAAGTGGAGGGTGGATATTCAATTATTCAATTATTCAATTGAATCCTATCACTGGGCTACCGCCCGCGTTAGAATCTTATTCGAGGGTAGAATGTTCAGAAAATATATAGTAAAGAATAATCAGCCATCTGAATAATCAATAATAATTTCATGAACGCCTCAAGGGATCTTGGCGCCAACATAACAACAATACTTTTTATGTGAATATATTTTCCTGCACCTATAGCTTGGCCATAGTGGCCGTGATGATAAAATATCATATACGAAAAAAGTTTTTAAATAGGTACCAAACGATAAACGACAAACACAGATTTCACGTACTCTAACATTTAATAACTTGGATTGTGATGTGCGGCACCTAACTGTTTATGAATAGCTTTTCGCTTAGTACAATGTAGATTATTCTGTTAACAATGCACTTTCTGTACATAGTTTGAAATATGAATGCATGCTTAGTTCCCTTAGGTTAAAACGTAACTACAGTGATACAAATCATAAGGTCGGCTGGACCGGCACTACCGGCAGGTCACAAGACAGAATATTAGTAATTTATTACTTTGCTAACGCGAAGTTAACCTATCAATTACTTTTAAATTAACGATTTAACGAACAAAAAATTAAAGCTCGATGTCGTGTCACCTTGATAGATACACGAATTTTCGTTTTCTAAAGTATCTTTACCTTTGGTATTATCAGAATAGATAAAAACAGTGAAATATATATAAAAATGGAATATTATAAATGTTGGAATTTTATAATTATCTTCTCATCACAATCAAATCAGTTCAATTTGTGTTATGTAACTAATACTCGATTTCGGTACTTTTGTCGATGTTTTAACTGTCCATTGTGATGATATTTTATATAAATAGGTACTTAAGTGCAACCAGGGATTGTGCTCGGTACCAACCGAGCACAAGACATTACCGAACACAAGATTTTTCTAGTTCAGGTACCAACCTGAACTAGAAAAATCTTGTGTCCGTGGTTCCTAACCCGAATGAATGGTCGTTTAGTAACTGATCTGATAGTTAATCGATAGTGTATTTTTCCATATAAAATATATTTGAATAATATCATGATGAAAAAAACACAGAATTTGAACTAAGAGTAAAATAACTAGGTATCAAAACAATTACAAGGGTGCAAGTAAATTTAAGAAGGAACTATATTCTTGACATGTCTCTAAATATAAGAATTATTTAAACCAAATAGATCAAAGTCTCATAAACAAACTACCTTCACAGTTGCAAGGAAATACACCCCAAAAAAAAAAAAATTATAATTTTCAAATATTTCATCTGGTTATACATAATATTATAACCAGTAGAGTTTGTTACAGCGTCTGGTTGACCGGAACATTGATGGATGTGTCAATTATGATGTTCGTCTTCTGTGTGATTACAATATTCAGAAAACTAAAACTTGTTTATGTAACACTGGCGGCCAGTCCCAGATTTGCAAGGGGGTCATTTAGGGGTAACTTATGTTACTCAGAAATAATGTAGGTATTAATGTAGGAATACATCTTAAAATCGGTCCAGTGATTAATATTTTTGCTACAAATGTCTATAACGAAAATGAAAACTTCCATTTTGGGTGTGGAAGTGTAAGAAGTGTAGATTGTACACTAAAATGTATTGTATATTTAATGTGAAATAAATAAGTAAAATAAATAAAATAGGTACCTAAGGTAATCAATAGTGGTACTTGAGAATAGCGTGTTTAAATTTGAGTATGAAAAAAAATACGGCAGTAAATACTTGGCATATATCAACACAATGTGACAGATATGTCGATATGTACATATACAAGTTTTAGCCACCAGGAAACCTACAGTAAAAAAGGAGGTATTTTTAGAAAGCAAATTAATTGAACTCATTAATGAAAACATAAATTAATTTTATTGCAAAGGATTTTAGTATGATCGTTCGGTCCAGACAAATACAGTAATTGGGCTATGACCAACAATTTTGATACTCATTGATGTTATAATAACTACTTTAACGAAGATACACTCGGTTGCCTTTATATGTTTACATACATTAATTGACATCACTAATCACAATGGTACCACAAGAAGCAAGTATATATGCATGAACAAAGTACACTTATTGTTCTTTAATGCACTATATGCCATACATAAATGTTGTTCTAACAAAAAAAACTTTTTATAGTTTAGTTTGTTAAAATTTCTAATTGTAATGATGTGCAAGAAGATATTATTTTCCATCGATCATTGACAAGTTAGCAATGAATCACTTAGTTGTAATGACAACACAATGTTTATTTGAAAATAGAGAAAAGCAGTTTAAATATCTAAGTACATGGTGTCCCCCTAAATGTTACTTTTACTATTTTACTCGTACTTAATATCCAACAATATTTTAATTCTTTTGTTTATGAATTCATATTAGGGATTGATAAGTCAGCATTAAAACGACTTCAGCAATTTTATTGCCCGAAGTCATCATGGAATTGCTAAAGTTACCTTTGTGAATCAAAGTATAAATTTAAATAAATCAATATTATGGATCGTTAAACCAGCATTAATTTTCACAGAATGTGCAATTAAATTGCTCAGAGTCAGCATGAAATTGCTAAAGTTACGCAATATTAACCGAATAAACAATAAATATTTATGTGCACTTTTGCTGCGAATACAAATATTATGGATCATTAAGCTCGCATTAAATTACTCGGAATCTGCAATTAAATTGCTCAGAGTCTGCATTAAATTGCTAAAGTTACCCAATATAAAACGATTAAATATAATAAATATTGATGAGCATTTTATGCTACGAATAAATGTTTTTACAATTAGGTATTTAAGTTTATATCTAATTGAGAATATCCAATATGTGTGTTGTTTGAAATAAAATATGTGTAAGGACAATGATGACCTCCGTGTGTGGTTCCGGGATAAATTCTCGGTCAGGTCAAATGATCTTTGTGAATCGGCCTGGGTCTAGTAGTGTGCCATCCTACACACAAGCGACTGTTAACAGCAATAATTCACAAATGTGGATAAGTAATTAATGTGTAAGGACAATAACGACAACCTCCTTGTGTGGTCCCGGGTTAATTTCTCGGTCATGTCAAATGGTTTTTTTAAACGGCCTGGGTCTAGTGGTATGCTATCCTATACAAAAGAGTTCCACTGTTAACAGCTAATCCGTAAAGGGAACTTTAACGGATAAAGTAATGACTGTTTTTAATTTAACAGCTATTCCACAAAGGTGGATAAAATAATAATGGGCCTATAAAAGTATTGGCGAGACATCCAGTCTTAGAAAATCCATGTTGTTGGGTTATAATTAAAATATAATATATATTAGAAAAGTATAATGCAGATCATAAAAAAACTCTATCTATATGCTGAACCTGCTACAGGCAAGTTACAAAATCGTATTACCAAATTTAGTTTGGTGGAAAAATACAGAATAGTCACTTCTAAGTCAATACCCAAAAAAAAAATACAACAAATATGTATTCTCATAAACTAATGTAGTAAAGTGGAATTATATTAATAAAGTAAATTAATTAAAATTAACACTAAGATGAAACCAAAATAGATGTAATGGATTGGATGTTGTACAGTCCTAACAAGAACTTGCCTCGCCTGTAAGGTGCCCAGAAGTCTGACAGCATTGCCGCGTTGAATGGCACTGCTGATCCTTTGATCAGTACCTGCATAAAAAACTAAAAATCAAATAAAATAAAAAATATATATCGTTGTTATTTAGATTTCAATTAGTTGTTTCTGAAACAGATTTTACTAATAAGCACTTATGTTTTATAAATAGCAAATCTTTATCCGTATAGGATTTTATAGAGATGATCTAGGTATGTGCTGTTCCGGCTAAGTTTAGATCCACAATTTACGCCAAGCAATGGCATCGTGTCTACTTCATAACCAAAATAAATAATAATATTTCTTACATTTCTTCAAAGTCATTGACACATTTTAACAGTTATCATTGTTCACCTTTCAACTGTAGTAATTATTATAAAATATAAATTCTACAAACATTGAACCGAGTTGGTCCAACTAAAGATAATAAAAATATGATCATAATACAAATAAATAAATGAAATATTATGAACATGTAGTTGTTAAAATTTTTACAATTCGGTTAACCGAAAACCAAGTATCAACCTCTGACATCATAGGAATGAATTTTTAGTATGAAAACGAAAAAAAAAGGATAAAGAATAAGTGACCGATGTTGGGAAAGTGGACATGTTGAATGATAATTTAAACTTTGTCAGTTATGATAAGATTGAAATCTGTTAAATGACTTTCGGTAAAGGAAATGCCGTTGAATATTTTAATGATCCCAATTTGCGAGATGAGAATCACAATTTATTGATGCAGATATTTATATGATTCCTATGAGATTGTTCACGTTCTTTCGACCATGCACATATTGCACATGATGTAAAGTAAAAATCTTTAGAAAAACATATAAAAATAAAAAATAGAAAGCATGTCATGTCAGAATGACATAATAAGGACCAATACTGTAATGAGTTTCTTTCGGCGTTTCTTCTCAGCGGTGGTCATTCCGAAACGCTGGTAGTTTGCAGCTTTAAGAATTGTGATACTATATAATTTAAAATTTGATGTAAAGGGTTAATTTGAATTTCTTTATTTTGATTTCATACTAGTAGTCAATAATATTATTAACAACCTTTGTCTGTATTAAAATCATCAAAAGAACTAAGGTGTGGCGTACTAGCGGACCGGCTAGTTCCCCGCTACCCGCACTGAGGTGTGACTTGTCACGTTGTAAAATTTTCCTTATTAATTTTATTTTTTTTTCTGAACGCAAGACATCGATGTTTGTTGTAACAAAACGTTTCCAAACGTCAACGTCAAATCGAGGTTGTGTTCTGTCATCTGTCAAACATCATTAGCTTGAATGTCGTAGTCCGGTACGATGGCATTTTGGAAGCTCCTTGAAATTCCCTGGTTGGGAGCACATGGCTGGCGGGCTCTGATGATAAACTGATGATCTTCAGAGTGAGTATTCTTCAGCTCACGAAGTGAGTCAGAAAGACGTGAGGTCTTCCGTCGTCACTAACGAAATTGTGACAAAAACTTTTTTGTTCTTTTCAGGGACCGCGTGTCAGCAGTTCCTAATTTTTTTTATATATTCTAAATGGGTGGAGGGATGTACTGCGAGTTTCTGACGAAGTCCTGGTCAGAGCCGGTAAGCATTCTGACTAAATTTGGAATAGGTTAGAAAATTTAATGCCATGTGTTTTAATCAAACCAATTTTGTTGTTTCAGCGGACGGGACTATTTTGAATTTGTTGTTTTAATTTTGATAACCTTACTTCGTCATTATTATTATATTATTTTGGATCTGTACAATTTAATTTGTACGGGATAGGTTTTCATCCTTTTGTGATGGAACCAAATTTTTATTGATCTTCCCCGAAGCCGTCGAGTCGAAGAATTGGATTTCATATAGAAGGAACACCCAGGTATCCTGCATAAGAGACCTCCAGGTAGCCTTTATCTTATTAGAAATATTTAACTTAGCATCGTCTCAGCGAAGATAATTCTTATGTAAATTTAAGTCTAGCATTTCCATGGTGACACAAAAATTAACCTTATTTGATGTAATTTGGTAACAGTATCCTATGGTTTATCTAGTATAGTACATAGAACCTATAGCGACCCAGCTTGGTCTACTGTGGCTAGTTTTAACAAGAGGGCATATGTGTGTACTAGTGTGTTGTAAGTTATAAAATAAACCTTATTTTTATTGTGTCTCAACCAGGATATTATTTACCTACAACCTTTATCACCCCACATCAGCAGCTCAAGGTAAAGTTATTGTTTTCACACCATTTCATAGTAATACTATTATTATTATTATTTTTTGCCCATGGCAAGTCGCGGGCAACTCCCAGAAGGGGATAGATTTGCCATGTGGCAAATGGCGCCCAACGTGGGGCTCATTAAGACTCATTATACGACTCATTTCATTTGTAAGACTCATTATATCCAGATACGTCTCGGTGTGCGGACGGTTGTCTGAGTGCACGGGCTGTTGTCATTCTCAGTTACTGTCAAGTCGCTCTGTCTGTACCAACTTCTATCCGTTGTCACATGTAAGCAATAGTCAGGAATAGTCAGGATACGGAGGAGCCCCAGATCCCTGATCCGCTTAAGCCCCGGGTCCGGTTGTGCTGTGGGGTACTTGACGTGCGAGGTTGGGGCGCGTCACTATGCCGTATAATATTAGTGACAACGGCACAGGCGATTATCGAAGACCTAAATTTAAAAAAATGTATTATTTCCAGATGACTTCATAGATGGCGCTTAGTAAAAGGCGAGTCCATACAGAAAGCAACAATGTACGAGATTGGCATTTCTTTGAAATAAAACAAACATCTAAAAAATATTTGTGGAATTGTCTCTTTTTTTATTAAAGATGGGTTTGCTCTTGACCACAATCTTGTCCGAGGACAGAGATGAGGTCTACGATGAAGCGAGCTTACCCAGAAGCAGCACTGTTACTGTCTAACTGTGAGATGAATTTTTCTGCACCTGGTTGACAAGGAAAAGCGCACAATATAGGTACCTACTTACAGTCTTTATTACGGCTCGGCTTTCATAAAATGCCATCTATTGGGATATTTTTGTACCGATTTTTTTTTCTTAATTTGAGCTGTCAGAAAATCGCCCATTAATTTTTGACGTGACGTGCCAATAAAGGCCAAGTTTCTCTCTCTTTTGCCTAGGCCTAGCCTTCTCACGTTTCATTTGGGGTCGGCTCTTCTCGTCATTAAATAAAATAAATATATACGGACAAATCACACAGATTGAGCTAGCCCCAAAGTAAGTTCGAGACTTGTGTTATGGGATACTAACTCAACGATACTATATTTTATAACTGATACATAGATAAACATCCAAGACCCAGGTCAATCTGAACAAGATCATTATCCATCTTGACCTGACCGGGGATCGAACCCCGGAACCCCCTGGTTCAGAGGCAAGATCTTTACCACTGTGCCACGGAGGTCGTCATTCTCCGCCAAGTGGTGCGGTTTTGGGTCGTTCCTGTGTCGGCTCGAGCTTTTTAGGTCATTGTTTATGACGGACATCCAGGTTTGAAGGGCCAATGAAGGTCAAATTTCAATAAAGTACTTCTGACTTTGACTTTGAAATAAGTATAAAATTTAACTTACCTGTGGCAGTGTGCACGGTGCTAAGGCGTCACCGCACACGGCGTCCACTAGCGACCACACGCAGCTTCGCTCGAACTTGGAGTATAGGTCGCGGGTTTTGGCTTCCAACTATTGGAAAACAATATTGTATAAATTAATCCCTTAGGTCACTTGATACAACAATCCTAATCCTAACTAATATTATAAATGCGAAAGTGAGTTTGTTTGTTTGTTACCTCTTCACGCTGTATCTACTGAACCAGTCTTCCTGAAATTTCGCATACACATAGCTGGAAGTACGGAGAAGGACATAGGGTACCTTTCATCCCGGGAAAAAGCACTGTTCCCGTGGGGAATTCACGCGGGCGAAGCCGCGGGCGAAAGCTAGTCCTAACTAATATTATAAAAGCGAAAGTGAGTTTGTTTGTTTGTTTATTGGTTTGTTTGTTTGTTTGTTACCTCTTCACGCTTCATGTTCTGAACCAATCTTCCTGAAATTTTGCATACACATAGTTAGAAGTACGGAGAAGGACATAGGGTACCTTTCATCCCGAGAAAAAGCACTGTTCCCGTGGGAAATTCACGCGGGCGAAGCCGCGGGCGAAAGCTAGTATTCTATAAAGGTCATTAGGTCACTTGATAAGACACGATGACTTCGTACGAAACATCATAGAAGGAACGGTATAAGGAAGAAGGGGCCCAGGAAGCAAGACAGAGTTACATGAGACAAATAAAGGAAAAAGTTAGCGTCGGGTCGTATCAGGAAGTGAAACAGCTGGCAATGGAAGGGTAAAATGAAACGAACTTCACCGATATGAGCCTCGCTCTTTTTGATGATGATGAATCCTAAGGGATTCATTCACTAAGGCCACACTACAAGTAGCCTCGCTAAGCCTAAGCGAAGCTCCTTGCAGCACACTGCAAGGAGATTTGCTTAGGCTTAGCGAAGCATTAGCCTTAGCCTAAGTAGATTAGGTAAAAGGGGTTCAGCTGCTTCGTGTAACATAAAGTAACCCCCCCTCTCAAGAGACTACTATAAAAAAGTATGTTTAGTTGACTTTTGTAGCTCAAAATAAAATATCCCTCGCTATTTCATTCCTCATTTCTCATTCACTCCTTGATCACCCCAAAATGATATCTTTTCTCTCTGCATCAACTCTCGGTTGACTGACAGAAAAGGCCTCCGGCTTTAAATCCGTCATTTACATGTGTTTTTTTTGGGTGCCCTTTGTTTCGCTTAAAATTTTTGTCTCTAATTTCACTTCGCCGAACCTTATTGGCCTAAACATGTTATGCACAATTATTGTCTCGCCTAATTGATGTTTTTGCACAATAATAATTTAGCCTAATAATTATTAGATGCAATTTTTGAGTCTCTAATATTAGATGTTCTAAAATCGTTTGGCTTTTAATTTTTTACACGTAACGATATCCTCGTATAAATTTGTTTGGGACAATTATTACTTACTGTAATAATCACTTCTTATAATTATAACTAATTGAATATTAGTAAATTTAATTATTACTAAGTATTAGCTATTTCTCACCGGCATGGGTACTGTGACATGTCTATCACAACAGTGCCGGAGATAAGAACAGTCCAGTCTGTCGTCAATCATTTTCAGAATGATGTTAGTAATGTGTTAAGAAATAACATAAGATTTATCATATTTTATAAGAGTGGCAACATTTCCCACCCCTCTCTCTTCTTCCGTTATGTCGTCGCAGCCGTGTTGAACAGCTCCAATAAAGAATTTAACAAATTCAACGTTTTTATGTTCTATCCCGAACATAAGTGGTGCCGAAACCCGGGAAATTGTTATACAGTGACCTCAAGATAATTCAAAATCGTGGTGGCTTGGAATTGTTCGAGCCACGAAGCAAAAATTGGTAGCCGGCGGCGTGGCGCATCGAATCGAGGGAAGAGCAATTTATCTGTCATCGATATCTGTCAAATTGACAACTGACGATCGAATCCCGCCTTTTGTGCAAGTATTTTATTTATCAATATTTTTCATAAATAATGTCGCAAAAGGCCAACTCAGATATCCAAGTAGCCAAATTAAAGGCTCAAATCGGCCAATTTAAGGGCCAGATCACCCGTGCAACGAAGTTCTCAAGCGAACAGAAGGAACAGTGTTTGATAGATTGCGATGCAATTGAACTAAGAATTAGCAATCTCCAGGATTCCTTAGTTACATACAGGGACCACAGGTTGAACTTGCAATTACTCGAAGGATGTGCGGATGATGATGATTTTCTACAAGATGATGTGGAGGAGTCATGCTTAAATGTCATCAGTGAGTTGCAAAAAATATTGAAGTCTATTTTTTGATTTTTTGAGCATCTCAGATGCAATATTAGTATTATTTCTATATGAGAGTACTTTAATATTGAAGTCAACCAAGGAACCCGATGATACATCATCACCTTCATCTCCCAAGGAGTCTACATCAAAGCAGTCGCAGGAACATATTATGACCAGGAAATTACCCCAGTTAGATATACCTTACTATGACGGGAAGGATGTGGTCCAGTACAAGGCGTTCAGTGATATGTTTGTGGCAGTGATTGGTGATGATAAAAATTTAGCTCCGGTGCAGAAATTGTTTTACTTAAGAAAATATCTAAAAGGTGATGCCTTGACCTTGATTGAGGGCTTGCCCCTAGTCAACGAATCCTATGAGCAAGCATTACAATTGTTAAACAATAGATATGACAACAAATGTATATTGATAACACATCATATTAATAAATTGTTAGATATACAAGCAATATCAAAAGGTACTGCCCAAAACTTAAGACAGTTTGTTTCTTCTGCACGTCAACAGCTAGGGGCCTTAAAGGGACTTGGTCAAAAAACACAACATTGGGATATGGTGGATTGTTACAATACTTATTAGAAAGCTTGATTCCTATTCCTGTAGGGCCTACTTTACAGACAGAGACCAATCAGTGCTGCCGACCTTGGATGAATTCTTCTCTTGAATTTGTGGAGGAAGCGAGCCTTGAGTTTTGGAAGAAAGCCAGCATTCTGAAGGTAAGTCAACCATGTTTTCTAAAAGCAACAATCGTGTCACAAATCATGCTAGTGTCCCCCCTGCTACTTGCAAGTCTCTGCCAGTCAACTGATCATAAATTATATATGTGCCAGAAGTTTCAATTTAACTCCTGGTGTTAATGAAAAACTAGAATTTGTTGACCAAAATAAATTGTGTAAAGGTGTGTCTCAATTCCCATAATAATAAATGCAAGTTTTCTTTGCAAAGTGTGGTATTTGTAAGAGTAA
Organism: Ephestia elutella; assembly: GCA_018467065.1. Lineage (NCBI taxonomy): Eukaryota > Metazoa > Arthropoda > Insecta > Lepidoptera > Pyralidae > Ephestia > Ephestia elutella. Next base: position 20,614,651 of record CM031578.1, read on the forward strand.
ATCTCATCATACAGTATTGCATGAAGAACAAGATCAAAAAATATGTTGCCAAAATAGTGCATCTACTACTAGTATGGTATTGCTGCCTACTGTTAAGGTGAAAATTAGTGATCAGAATGGTTCCCATGTTATTGCAAGGGGCCTCTTGGACAGTGGATCACAAATTTCTTTTATTTCCTCCGAATTAATGTGTAAATTAGGTTTACCCACATTCAAACATGAGGTTAATGTATCAGCTTTAGGTCAAAAACAGCAATTAATCACCAAGGCTGCAAATGTAATACTTAATTCATTGCACAATGATTACAATTGCAATGCAATGTTTTCAGTGGTAGACAATATTACTTCTCTTCTGCCACAATGTAAATTTACTTTAAAAAATGTTAATCTTCCAGACAATATTAAATTAGCTGATGATGAATTTAGCAAACCGGGCCAAATCTCATTCCTTCTTTCTTCTGACATATTTTTTAAGATTATGTTACCAGACAAAATTGAATTAAATGGAGGAAATTTGTGTCTATTATCAACTAAATTCGGCTATGTTTTATCTGGCAATGTAAAAAAAGACAATATTTGTCTCTTCAATTTTGATAATAAGGCAGTTGTTTTGCAAATTAACAATTTTAAACTAAATGAGAGTGTGGATTCCCTCCTTCAAAAATTTTGGGACGAACAACATATTCCTGAAATAGAGAAAGAGGGTATATCAAAGACCGATCTATGTGAAGCCGAATTTAAAAATTCGGTACAGTTAATCAACAATCGATTTCAGGTGCGGTTGCCACTCAAGGTACCTATTGAAGATTTAAAATTGTGTAACTCATTTAACTCAGCATTACAACGGTTGAATTATTTAATTAAAAGATTTAACAAGGACCCTGAATTAAGGGAAAATTATACTAAATTTATTCAGGAATATATTAAATTGGGTCATGCCAAGGTCATCGATTTATCCTCATCAGAAATGCCTATCGATCAATATTATTTCATGCCCCATCACCCTGTCATAAGAGAGCATAGTCAATCAACCCGACTCCGGGTGGTTTTTGATGCGAGTGCCAAAACAAATTTAAAATTAAGTCTGAATGATGTTCTTCATAATGGGCCTACTGTTCAGAAGGATTTATTCGAAATATTAGTGTTGTTTCGTTCATATGAGTTTGTTGTCTTATGTGACATACGCCAAATGTACAGGCAGATAAGAACTGATCCCTCACAAAATCATTTGCAGAACATACTTTGGAGAAATAAAATTAATGATTCCTTATTGTGTTTGCAGCTTCAAACTGTGACCTATGGCGTAAGGAGCTCCAGCTTTCTCGCCACTCGATGTCTGCTTGAGCTGGCAATCAGGTATGAAGAACAGTATCCATTAGCGGCCAAGGTGATAAGAAACAACACTTATGTCGACGATTTCACTTTCGGTTCCCATAGCATCGAAGACTTAAAACAGGTATGTAATGAATTAATTAACTTATTAAAATTAGGAAGCTTTGAGCTGCATAAGTGGAGTTCAAACAATCACCAGATCTTGTCCGGTATCCCAAAAGACAAGCAAGTATTTGGTAAACATCATGAATTTAATAACAATGAAAATGTATTAAAAGCCTTAGGATTATTTTTGGACGTGGGCAAGGATCAATTTAAAATATGTAAGCCAGTAGGCCAGCTTCCTAAAGAGTGGACGAAACGAACTGTCTTAAGTTGCATTGGGACATTTTTTGATCCCTTAGGACTGGCTGGCCCCATTGTCACCAGAGCTAAGGAGTTTATGCAAAAATTGTGGATAGAAAAATTGTCTTGGGATGCTCCGCTCCCTGACAAATTGTTACTCTCATGGAATAAATTTTTTAGTGATTTAATGAATATGGAACCTATAACATTAGATAGAAATTTAAAAATTTGTAATGCAGATTATGTAGATCTCATTGGTTATTGTGATGCATCAAATATTGCATTTGGATGTTGTTTTTATATAAGAGCAATACATGAAAGTACAGTGCATGTATCCTTAATTTGTAGCAAGTCACGCATCGCTCCTATTAATACAAAATTAACTATACCAAAGCTAGAGTTAAATGGTGCAGTGTTGCTCGCCAAGTTGTATAACAAATTGTTATCAATATTTCATAATATTAAGTTTAGACATAAGTACTTTTTTACTGACTCTCAGATAGTTCTCTGGTGGTTAAAATCTAATAATAAACCACAATATATTTTGAATAGAGTCAATACTATTAATGAATTAACAAAAGAATGTAAATGGTTTCATGTCAATGGATCCAATAATCCTGTTGATTGCTTGTCAAGGGGTCTAAACCCTACTCAATTGTCTTCCTGTAAGCTTTGGTTTCAAGGGCCACAAGAACTTCATGATTTGAACTTTGTTCCTAGAGAAGTAAATTTAAATAAAATTATATCAGATTCTGAGTCTGACAATGTTGAAATTGTTAATTGTAGTATTGAGCAAGAATCATTGCCAATTTCAAATATATCTTCTTTAACTAAATTGCAACGTGTGTTTGCATATGTTCTAAGATTTTTGCATAATTGTAAAGTTGCCAAGAATAATCGCAATTTAAAGAATTTAACTGCGGCAGAAATTAGAAATTCTATGTCACATTTAATTAAATATATTCAATCTCTACACTTTGCTCATGAATTAAAATGTATAAAAACAGGGCTACCTATTAAGACAAATATTAAGTCATTGAATCCGTTCATTGATAAATATGGTATAATGCGAGTTGCAGGAAGGCTAGAGAATGCAAATGTTCCATATAACCAAAGGTATCCAATAATATTGCCAAATAAATGCCATTTTACAACTCTCATTATACGCAATGATCATTTAGCCTTGTTACATTCAGGATTAAAATTAACTTTGTCTAGCTTAGTGCAAAAATATTATATTGTAAGTGCAGTAAGGGAAATAAAAAAGGTTGTGCATAGATGCACTATATGCTTTAAATTTCGAGCAGAAAGAGCTAGCCAATTAATGGGGTCCCTACCTGACTCTCGTGTTACTCAAGATAGAGTTTTCAATCGGATCGGAATGGATTATTGCGGTCCATTTCAAATTAAACAATCTACTCTACGTAGATCCATAATAAATAAGGGTTATGTTCTAGTAATAGTTTGTTTTGTAACTAAATGCATGCACTTAGAATTGGTCTCAGACCTCACAACTGATTGCTTCCTGGCAGCATTTAAAAGATTTTGCTCCAGGCGAGGAATCCCAGCTACAGTTCTCTGTGATAATGCATCAACCTTTAAAGGCGCTAATAATAAGCTAAGAGAATTGTATAATTTAAATAAGTCTCAGTCACATAAAGACAATATATTAAGCTTTTGTGCAACAAAGGGCATTGAATTTAAATTCATCCCATCATATAGCCCTACGTTTGGAGGACTACACGAGTCGTATGTAAAGCTTTTTAAGCATCATTTTAAGCGCGTTATAGGCGACATATGCTTTACATATGAGCAATTTTACACTATAGTAGTTCAAATCGAAGGAATATTAAATTCAAGGCCTTTGACGCAAATGTCACATGATATTAATGATTTTTCTTTTTTGTCTCCGGCTCATTTTTTGTGTGGAGCCCCATTAACTGCTATTCCTGAACCAGATTTGACTTCTGACAAAAATATAAATATTTTTAAATTTTGGAAAAAGTGCACCAAAATTCAACAAGATTTTTGGAAGGTGTGGCACAAGAGTTATTTATCCCAATTGTTGTCTCGTCCAAAGTAGCACAGGGCTAAGCAAAATACAAAAATTGGTGATTTGGTATTATTAATTGGAGAAAAAATGTCTCAAGTCCCTTACAATGGCACTCTGGCTTCAGAGTTACAAATTTGTTTCCCAGGTTCAGATGGTAAAAGTTAGAGGTGTAGTCTGTTACCTAGCGATTGACATTTGTTCTATGTATTATTAAATAAGTTAGAATGTTAGTTCTGTGTTAGTTCTATAGAAAGTAAATGTAACTCGTCATTTGTTCCGCTTTTTTTAAGATTTTCGCCCTGAACTGTCGTCGTCAGCCCAGCGATGTACTTTTTTATTACGCGTTGTAGAAATACAAAACTGGTGTCAGCCGTTAGTTCTATGAAAGGTCTCACTATTTATGTACTTTTATTCAATAAAATCTATAACATTACAAGAATCAAAGAAGTTCGAAAAAGAAATGTTGTGCTCAGCGATGTATTTCTAAAATTCGTAAAAAATATAACTAAATTAGACCCTATACCATGAAGTTCTTTATCAGATCAGTCTAAATAATTTAGTTTTGTGTAGTTATATAAGACATAAAATAAATAAATAAATCCACTGCGGAACATATTACTTACTCATTTGTTAACAAAACGTAAGAAAGTTCACTTAAATTTAGGCTCTTACCTTGAGCATATACATAGGAGGCGAAAAATAGACTGGCAATGATACTTGCTTTGACCGATCAAAGAAGTTTGCCTAGGAAACTTTTTGAGAGGGACAGGCCTTTCTATTTATTTATGATAGGTACACGTCAAAAATTACGGCGGTGGTGTTGTGAATATCTTGGTTTATTCCATGTTAAAGTATATATAATCAAGCAAGTATCATTCTATTTTCGCTCCCTATGTATATGCTCAATAAGAGCTAAATTTAAGTGAACTTTCTTACGTTTTGTTAACAAATAGAGTAAGGAATATGTTTCGCAGTGGTTTATTTATTTATTTTATGTATATAACTACGCAAAACTAAATTATTTAGACTGATCTGATAAAGAACTATGGTATACAAGTCTAATTTGGTTATATTTTTTACGAATTTTAGAAATACATCGCTGGAGCACAATAACATTTCTTTTCGAACTTTTATTCTTGTAATGTTATAAATTTTATTGAATAAAAGTACATAGATAGTGAGATCTTTTCATAGAACTAACGGCTGACACCAGTTTTATATTTCTACAAAGCGTAATAAAAAAGTACATCGCCATGGCTGAAACATTTCACAGTTCGGGGCGAAAAATCTTAAAAAAAAAAGCGGAACAAATGACGAGTTACATTTATTTCTATAGAACTAACACAGAACTAACATTCCTAACTCTCTATTTAATAATACATAGAACAATGTCAATCGCTGAGTGTAGCAGACACACAAGTTAGAGTTGTCGAGGTCAGATTTGGCCAAAGTATGCATAGACGGGCAATAAACAAAGGTAGCCTTATTGCCAATCTACTGAATAAATTGTATAAAGTTTGTTTATTTTAGTCTTAAACGGCTGCCTCGCCAATTTATGTTAAGAAATAACATAAGATTTATCATATTTTATAAGAGTATGTGGCAACATTTCCCACCCCTCTCCTCTTCCGTTATGTCGTCGCAGCCGTGTTGAACAGCTCCAATAAAGAATTTAACAAATTCTAACGTTTTTATGTTCTATCCCGAACATAATGCACTACTAATAATAATTCCTAAAAATCTTGATAAGTCACAGATCCGACTTGAGAGCACCCCGACTCCACGTGGCTCAAGTTTGGCCCTATACTAGGAGGTGTTATTCCTTCGCGCAGGGAACCAGAAGCTTCTGGGTGGAGCCAAACCCAGAAATACTTGCACTGCTGCATGCTTGCTTGCTTGCTGTATGCCTGCTTGCATGCTGCATAAAGCTTGCTTGCATGCTGCATGCGTGCTTGTATGCTTGCTTGCATGCGGCATGCTTGCTTGCATTCTGCAGGCTTTCTTGCATGCTGTATGCTTGCTTGCATGCTGCACGCTTTAGATTCACATGCCTAATGTAACTTTCTTTTTTACTTCTCGACATTTATCAAACACAAATCCATCAATGTTTAATTTTAGTCCCCCCCCCCCCCCCCCCTATTAGATTTTAAATACTTTGTAATAATTATCAGAAATTATTATAACAGAAATAATTAGGTGTTACAATTTTGTGCTTTAATTGCTTTGTTACAGAAATATTAATTAGTATTTGGTGGAATATTAGAAATAATCAATTATTAGGCCTAATGACTTATTTGAAAAGTAAATATACGGCGATAAAAACTTGAAGGCGAATCAAAAAGAAATAGGCTAAACTACGAGGGCGATTTGATAAGTCCATGACTTTAAGGTTGAATAAAAACTTTTTTAATTATTTTTTGTCTCATATTTGGAAACTCACTCACGAAGCGCACGCCGTTCTTTTTTCAAATTTGGCGTGAAAACAAGCTTTTTTAGAAACAAAAGAAGTTAGGCGACTCCTAAGTATTCTTTGAAAATGGAGAACAGCGAGTTTTGAGTGCTAATTAAACACTATTTATTACGTGGTAAAACTATTAAGCAGACCGATGACAAATTGAAAAAGTATTATGGTGATTCTGCTCCTTCTTATGGGATGGTACATAAGGTGGTTCACTGGGTTTCGTTGTGGTCGTAGTACCACTAATGACGCGGAGCGCCCAGGAAGGCCGATTGAGGTGGACTACGGAAGGCATGGTTACAGAGAAAATATATGATATTGTTTTGTGCGGTGTCCGTCGAGTGAAGACACACAGAAATAAGTGATGCTGTGCACATCTCGACTGAACGAGATTTATAAATTTTGCATGATATTCTGGGCATGAAAAAGCTTTCTGCGAAATGGTTGCCGCAAGTTTACTGAACAGTCGACCAGAAACGAAAATCGTGTCATATCTTCTGAGGAATGCTCTAGCCATGTATAATCGCAATCCGAGTGGAGTTTATGCGTCCGGTACATAACAGTTGACGAAACCGTGGGTCCACTCATTATACACCAGAGACTAAGCAACAGTCGAAGCTAATGGACTTCTACCGGGGGAACGTGCCCCAAAGAAGGCAAAGCTTCTGTTTGCTCAGCTGGTAAAGATGGATGGCCACAGTCTTTTGGGACAGCCAAGGGGTTATTTACATCGATTTTTTTGGATAAAGGCAGAGACAAAAACCGGAGCTTACTAAGTGCTGCATTATTAGATAGATTCAATAAAGAGTTGATCAAGAAACGACCGTAGCTAGCAAATAAAAAAAATCTATTTTATCAAGGTATAATGCACCGGCCCACTCGTCTGCAATCGCGACATCAAAAATTGTCGAATTAGATATGAATTATTGCTACACCGTCCGTATTCGGCAAATCTAGCCCCCTGTGACTTTTTCCTCTTTCCCAAACATGAAGAAATGGCTTGGCGGGCTAAGATTTTCGTCAAACGAAGAGAGGTGGTAGCCGAAACCTGAGGCCTATTTTTCAGGGTTTGACAATAAATATTTTTTTGATGGATTGAAGAGGTTGGAACATCGCTGGACTAAGTGCGTAGAGTTGAAAGGAGATTATGTAAAAAAATAAAAATATACATATACGTAAAAAGAATGTTTCTTCTTTCCAAAGTCATGGACTTATCAAACCGCCCTCGTAAAATTAGAATTCAAAATAATGTACAGAAACAATGTTGTACACTAAAAGTTTGTGCACCAAACTACATTAGGAGTGCCACAAAAAATTAGGGGAAACAATAGAGACCCGTTTTTTTTTTGTAAAGAAGTTAATTAAATAAATAAAATATTTCTAACAATCTTAAGACACATAGTATTCAGCATCATGAGCTATTCTAATGTCGCCACTGCTGGAGGTGACCGGCCTTCCTTATGGATAAGGACTAAGGGCCATGACCCACCCTGTGGGCCCAATACACCTCCACCTCGCCGTGGGTCTCCGGGTGCACTATCGCTGGACAGATCAAGTGTTCCAGCACTATCACTCACCTCCTGATAGCGGGCCAGACAGAGCCTCCTGATGATGAGCTCGATCTGCATGAGGTTGAACCTGGCGATGTAGGACACCGGCACCTCCACCACGCCGTGGGTCTCTGGGTGCACTATCGCTGGACAGATCAAGTGTTCCAGCACTATCACTCACCTCCTGATAGCGGGCCAGACAGAGCCTCCTGATGATGAGCTCGATCTGCATGAGGTTGAACCTGGCGATGTAGGACACCGGCACCTCCACCACGCCGTGGGTCTCCGGGTGCACTATCGCTGGACAGATCAAGTGTTCCAGCACTATCACTCACCTCCTGGTAGCGGGCCAGACAGAGCCCCCTGATGATGAGCTCGATCTGCATGAGGTTGAACCTGGCGATGTAGGACACCGGCACCTCCACCACGCCGTGGGTCTCCGGGTGCACTATCGCTGGACAGATCAAGTGTTCCAGCACTATCACTCACCTCCTGATAGCGGGCCAGACAGAGCCTCCTGATGATGAGCTCGATCTGCATGAGGTTGAACCTGGCGATGTAGGACACCGGCACCTCCACCACGCCGTGGGTCTCTGGGTGCACTATCGCTGGACAGATCAAGTGTTCTAGCACTATCACTCACCTCCTGATAGCGGGCCAGACAGAGCCTCCTGATGATGAGCTCGATCTGCATGAGGTTGAACCTGGCGATGTAGGACACCGGCACCTCCACCACGCCGTGGGTCTCCGGGTGCACTATCGCTGGACAGATCAAGTGTTCCAGCACTATCTCCGTGCAGATGGCGTGGAGGTCGCCCGCTGATATTCTGTTGAGGAAAAAACATCAACTTTAATACCCAATACTACTTAATGTTAATAATAACTAATATTATAAAAGCGAAAATGAGTTTGTTTATTTATTTGTTTGATTGTTACCTCTTTACGTTATATCTACTGGACCAATCTTCCTGAAATTTTGCATACACATAGGTAGAAGTACTGAGAAGGACATAGGGTACCTTTCATCCCAAAAAAAGCAATGTTCCCCTGGGAAGTTCACGTGGGCGAAGCCGCGGGCAAAAGCTAGTATTCAACACTCTGAAGACCACCAACCCGCTGGTAAGATGACATTGTTTGGATAGTGGGAAAGCGATGGACTAGACTGGCACAGGACCGTCAGAAGTGGCGCGAAAAAAGGGAGGCCTATACCCAGCAGTGGGTTGATGTGGGCTGAATATGATGATGACTGTGTAGCAATTAGCTCTCTGTTCACGCAAGTGCGCGTCGGTTCAAGAGGGCCCCCCGTGGGGGGCGGGGTGCTGGGGGGGTGTAACTCCTCCCTGCGCTGTGTAATGCTTCCATAGCAAGTGGACAGATTCGCAACTGGACAAATTCTCAACTAGACAGATTCTCAGGTGGATGGATTAGCAACTGGACAGGACATGTAACGCCCGCTGACACCTTGCGACGCGACTTGTGACTAAGTTCAGCCCGGCATTCTATATGATTCAGATATACACTGCTGAACTAACCTAGAATGCTGCTTCAGCAAGTGCACGACCTGCTGTACACACCACGCAATGCTGGCCGGGAAGTTGGACCAGTTCTCCCTCATCGAGGCTATGAACTTGCTGGTGAGGTTGTACAGGGACTGCAATATCCATTTGCGGCAGCGGGCCACTATCAATTTGTTGGATTTTGGGTTTTATCTTCGTGTCATAAGGTTCAATATACAAAGCTGAACTCACCGAGAATGCTGCTTCAGCAAGTGCACGACCTGCTGTACACACCACGCAATGCTGGCCGGGAAGTTGGACCAGTTCTCCCTCATCGAGGCTATGAACTTGCTGGTGAGGTTGTACAGGGACTGCACTATCCATTTGCGGCAGCGGGCCACTATCAATTTGTTGGATTTTGGGTTTTATCTTCGTGTCATAACGATCAATATACAAATCTGAACTCACCGAGAATGCTGCTTCAGCAAGTGCACGACCTGCTGTACACACCACGCAATGCTGGCCGGGAAGTTGGACCAGTTCTCCCTCATTGAGGCTATGAACTTGCTGGTGAGGTTGTACACTCCCTCATCGAGGCTATGAACTTGCTGGTGAGGTTGTACAGGGATTGTACTATCCATTTGCGGTAGCGACCTACTTTGGCCGTGTACTCTGCGCTGTGGGGTTGCCCGAATTTCTTGAGGCGGTCCGATGATGTGAACCTGTAAATTTTGAAAGTTAATTTCTTCTTTATTTATTAATCCCAATTTCGCACCATCAATCATGCACAATCATCACAGCTGTGAGCAAAAATTTTTACTGAACTATGGCCTTTTTGAATTGCTGCAGCGCACATAAGCTTTCCCGGGACTTTCGGTGTGACGCTTCGGCGTGATGACCGTTAGGCCACGATAACAAACATATATTACATACATTTATTTCTTGCCATAATCACACACAAACAAAAATAATTTAAATTTCACATGGAAACTTACCGCTCCATAGCCTTGTCCGGGTCTATGTCCAGGAAGAACTCGTCCTCGTGCAGCACGGCCATGACAGGGCCTTGCAGGGTCGCTACAAGGAACTGCCTGGCCGGGGTGTGCCCGTCGCGGAACACAGCGAACAGTTGCGATAGCGCGCACTTGCCCGAACGGAATAACCTGGCAATAGAAAACAAATAAATAAGAAGGTGGAGGGCTACAGGGGAAGAGGGAGACCAAAGAAGAGATGGTTGCACTGTGTGAGGGACGATATGAAGGAGTTGGGAGTGGATGTTGGTATGACGGGAAACAGAGACATGTGGAAGGATAAGACATATAGCGCCGACCCGTATATATAGACAAATATTTAAATAAATATATAAGTACGGACAAATCACACAGATTGAGTTAGCCCAAAGTAAGTTCGAGACTTTTTGTTGATTTTCCGAATTGAAATTATTATTTTTTTATTAGATCCTTTTTTTGCATCAATAATAGGAGCTCCTTTTTTGTTGTCAGAAAAATTCGCCCATAGTTAAGGCTTGCTTTTCTGAGCCGTTGGTTTAATTTAAAGTCAAAGATTAGAGTTAAAAGTTATTTTTCGATCAATATAAGGATAAAAATAAATTCAATGATATAACAATTATCTTTTAGGTACAATAAATAATTTATGATATCTTACAAATAGGGAATCTTTGACCCATTTTAATAAGTACTATATTCCAATGCACCATGCTAAAATTAATTTACACTACTATGATTGATTGATGACAATTTACGTTCGATAACAAATAATGACATCAATGAGAATGCGTCCATGATATGCAAACAATAAGGCGTGTAATCTACTCGTACACTTCGTACATGATTGTGTGACGTCGAAAGGCTGGCAAATCGTCCTTGACATATCTAATCAACTCGATATTTTGCAACTCCAAGGTTTAATTATACATTCCAAGATAATCACATGTATACATATTGAATTGACGTATTTATTTATATATTTAAATTAAACTAGCTTTTGTCTGCAGCTTATCCCACGTGAACTTCCCATGGGAACAGTGCTTTTTTCAAGGATGAAAGAATATCCTTCTCCGTACTTCTATGTATATGCAAGATTTCAGGAAGATTGGTTGAGTACATAAAGCGTGAAGAGGTAACAAACTCACTTTCACATTTACCTACAGTATTAGTTAAGACTAAGCTGTTGCCTCGCGGCTTCGCCCGCGTTAGTTTCGCTTAGATGAAAAATCTTTTTTTGTGTTCCAAACTGTAGTTACCTAAACTCCAGTACTCAAAATTTCAGCCATTTGGTTATCCTGTGTCCCGCGGAATGTATTAGGCAATACTCGTAGTACAGTCGCGGTGTTAAAATGAATCAAAAGTGATATTTCATTAAATAACGATCTTCGTCTGCTCGTTTATCTACAATTTCCCGTATACCAATATCCCGAGTCTCTCTTTGTCCTATCCCTGTGTCCTGTCTATTTATACGTCAGTAGAAAATGTTCATCAGGTTGAACGACTTTTGCTAAGGCCCTATCTTCATTTATTTTATAGAATAGCTTTGATCTCTTGAGTTCTTTCTAAGGTGATCTCCTGATCTTTGATTTTTATACGTCAATAGAAAATGCTCGTCAGATTGATAAACTTTCGCAAAGGGACCATTAACATATTTCTTATAGTTTAGCTGTTCTGTTAAGGTTCTTCATCAGGTGTTCCAGTTTTCAAAATCAATTATAGCCTATATGTTGCCCAGGCTTAATAGCTATACAACAAAAAAAGTTTCATTCAAATCCGTCCAGTAGTTTTTGCGTGACACGCGTACATACATACAGACAGACAGACAGACAAGAAATTCCAAAAAATGTTTTTTGCTTTCTATTATTCTTTTTAAGTGTCCCTCTATCCATTTCAGTCAAAAATACTAAATGTACAGACAAAATATTTTTACTGTTTTATTATATGTATAGATTAGGATAGGGATTCACCAGCTGTTTCGCAGCAGGTTTGGATAATGAAACTGAGCAGGTTTCAAAAGAAATCTAAAAGTGCAAAAAAAATAACAAATAACTTATTACTCTCCCACACAAATTAGCCGATCATGTCGATCAGACTATGGGAGAGAAATTATTTGGCAACCTTCAATGATAAAAAATAGATAAAAGACAACTTACTTGGCAGGATCACTAGAAGGGGCTATGTGATGCTTGATCAAAGACCGTATGACAGCCAGTAGTCTTGCCCGGTCTGGTGGGGACCGACAACTCCCATACAGCCCTGCTACCAAGGCCGAGGGCAGCGAGGGCGGCATGTGCTCCTCGCCCAATAGCAGGCACAGCGCCATGAGGTGCGGAGACTCGCGGAGCCATCCTAGAAGTTCGCCGAGTGCTGTTGCTTCCTGTAGATTGAAAAAATTACTGTAATTTTTCTTTACATTATTACTTTGAACAATTCTATTGGTTTTAATTACATATCTCCTCTCCTCTCTGCTCTGAATATGAACCTTGGTGACCACATATAAGGTTCACTTTTAAATATTTACAAAATGAGAAATCATCATCATCTCAAGTTGAAATGGCAATATAAGATTTTTTTTACCAATATTATGCCATATTCTCATTTGTCATAGTGGCCTTTTTAGACCCCCCTGCCCATAATCCTTCCACAATGAGCGATTTTTCTTTGACAGCTAATTAAGAAAAAATCAGGTATAAAAATATCTCAATAGATGGAGTTTTATTGAAAGCCGAGTTGTAATAATGGCTGTACCTATATTGTGCGCTTTTTATTGGCAGCCAGAGGCAGAAAAAAAATCACCTAACAATTTGACAGTAGCACAATTCACAATATTGATACTTTTTAGATGTTTTTTTTACTTCAAGTTTTTTTCTTTTTTTTTTAATGAAGTTTTGCTTTTTGTATGGAACTTTTCTCTCTCGCCTTTGCTTAAGCGCCATCTATGAAGTCATCTGGAATTGGTTTCTTTTTAATTCGGTCTTCGAAAATCCCTCATTACTGTGTTTAACAAAAACAAAGTTTTGTAAAGGTGCACTAAAACATTGATCACTACAGAAAATGCTGCTCCTAGATTAAGTATGTGGTTGAAAAAAAAATTGCCATTTTTTATTGCAACATCATTAATAATGGCGCCCACATAATGTTTGTACAACTTAAGTCCCACAAACAGGGAAAATCTTTATATAGTTCTAATAACCTTTTACTAGCTACGCCCCGGGGCTTCAAGCCTTCCGTAGGAATTTCGGGATATAAAGTATGTGCTATTCTGTATTTTTCTACCCGTATACCAAATTTCATCGAAATCCGTCCAGTAGATTTTGCGTGTATTTGAGTAACAAAACATCCTCACAAACTCACATCCAAACCATATCCATACTAATATTATAAATGCGAAAGTTTGGATGTGAGTTTGTGAGTTTGTGAGTTTGTGAATTTGTGAGTTTGTGAGTTTGTGAGGATGTTTGTTACTCAATCACGCAAAATCTACTGGACGGATTTCGACGAAATTTGGTACAGAGGTAGATAATGACCTGGAATAGCACATAGGCTACTTTTTATCCCGGGAAAAAGCACTGTTCCCGTGGGAAATTCACGCGGGCGAAGCCGCGGCCAAAAGCTAGTATAATATAAGTAGGATCGTAGGATCATTATATCGCGTTCTGTGATCGTCACTCCCTTGTCGTTCATGTAGACGTCCTACATCGGCGGCGTTGCGAATGCGACTGAAGCCGATTTGGTTGAACAAAAGCTTCCAGACGTTCCGATTCGGTCGGACGGTCAGCTTAGTCGGATGCGTCGGCAAGCCGACCACGTCCAACCGATATTAATACATAATTCTGTATCGGGCCGAGCCAGCTCTACACACCCTTTCCGATTTGGTCGTGGATCGGATCGCGTTGGATCCAACCAAATCAGGAGCGTCTGGAAGCACTTTTACTGGTTACATTCACAGATATATTATATATCTGAATATCCTGAATTATATGAGTTACATTTATACAATAATGTTACATGGCCTATTGTTTAAAGTCACTGTGAGTTAACAGAAACAAAAGGGCAGTATCATGTGTGTAGTCTTTTCATATCTAGAAACAGTTAATTTTAGTTCCTACTAATATTATAAAGTGAAAATAAGGTGAGAATGCGTGGTTATTTGTTACTCTTTCATACAAAACCTACTAGCCCTTCCCTTTGTTTTGGTAGATAAAATAAATGAATAAATCATTTATTTCTCTCTCCAAATTAGGCTAATTTACAATATAAAATAGCAGATGCTATTTTTGGTTTACAACTACTACTGTACTATTTGTGGGTACTTATTTGTCCCAAAATTACCATAGCAGTAGGCTATATGCTGCAGCTAGTGTTTAAAAATTATAAAATAGCATGTTCCTTCCTCATGGTTAATTTTTTTCACTGATTCTTCCATAGATGAAAATGGCTAAGCAGTAAAGTAATCAAGCTGGTTTTCATATCAAGAGAGGTCTCCCCTATGGTTGTTCACATCTTCAACTAAATTTCAGCCAAATCCCTTCATAATAGTTCTAGTATTAACATTCCCTACAAATACATAAAGAGATACACTTTCACCAGACCAGTCACAGGTTCATGGGAATCAAGTCCTTATGATTATTATTTAAAGCCTTCATTTGGCTGTTTAAAATTGAAAACAAGTAGGTATCTGGTTACCTATGATAAGGTTGATTTTTTACGAATGAAAATGTATAATGATACTCTTCAAGTAAAAATGAACCTTAAGAAAGGTAACCAGTTACTTGTTTTCAAGTTTGAGCAGCCCCATTGTACCAGCACTGGGGAAAAGGTCTCTACCTAAATAGATAAATAAATGAATATTTATAATTATTTACTGAAACAAACATTCTATTTCAGTTAAAGTATTTATTCATGTGTGTGTTATCTAAAAATAGTGGGTGGATGCTGGTACTGGGTGTTACGGAGTTATCTGAACTGATTATTTCTTGAGAATGATTACACATTGCAATGGTTTTAATAATTAATTCAATTCCGAATATTACATGGCTAGGTATGTAAAAAGGTATTTACGAAATATCAATAAAAACAAGCATTACTGTGCAATATTTTAAGCCTCATCTTGTTTATATAAAATATATATTACGAGCTGGCCCCGGCGGCCGTCATGTGGAATTTCCCATGGGGAACTGTGTGCTTTTCCCCCGGGATAAAAGTAGCCTATGTGCTATTCCAGGTCATTATCTACCTCTGTACCAAATTTCATCGAAATCCGTCCAGTAGATTTTGCGTGATTGAGTAACAAATATCCTCACAAACTCACAAACTCACAAATTCACAAACTCACATCCAAACTTTCGCGATTTATAATATTAGTATGGATAAGTAGGGTAAAATGATAAAAAATTGTAAAGATATGTCAATATATCATAAGAAACCATTCGATTTTTTCGTGAAGAATGTAATTTATCGTAAACTCACCTTGTACTTCCAAAACTTTATAGACATCAATAAAAGTTGTTCTTTCAAGCTGGCTGGCTTCTTTGGCAAGCAGATATAGATTCGCTTTCGCACTTTGCCGTGATCAGATTAGTCAGGTTCTGCTGCTGCTGTGAGCATATCCACGATGCCTGCAACAACTCCAGAGCCTTTCTCTCCACTTCCTCATTGAGATTTTGCAACAGCTGCCGTTCAGAATTTATGAAGATTTTCTCCCTTCGCAGCTGGTTCGCTAGTTCTGCAATGTTCATACACCCCTCCGACGTCGACTGCATCATTCTGGATCTTTTTATTTACACATTAATAACACAAACAAATATTTCCCAGTTTCACAAAAATAATTATGTTTTCACGTCATAACAATACATTTAGTTTATGATATCTTGACACTCCACTGATTTAGATTATGATGTTGAGATTGCGGGTTTAGTAAGTTATTTGTAGTAATATTAAACATTGAAGAAATCGAGCGATAAATGTATTTCTGCCAAAGCAAAAAAAATACAGGATGAAAAATTGAGAGTGAAAAACGCTCGTGAAACGCGAAATTGAGCTGTCTCACTGTTTATGAATTAAAATAAATCGACCAATCGTGACGAGTGTATTTTGACAACTTACGACAGCAATGAACAAATTCACCAATCAAAATTTGTTTTCTGGTTTCTGACGTCTCTCTTAATGTCAAGTTCGTGCAATGAATGAATTTATGAAAAAATTTAGTTAGGGTTGTGTTTTGTGCTTGTGTATTATGGCAAACTCAAACTCTTTATTTGCATGATTTGTATTTTTTTAATGTACATAATAGTTGTTAGAAAATAAAAAAATAAGTCCTTCTTAGCAATCCTTCCGGGTACAGCAAAATATATTTTGTACCAATGTCTCGTTTCCTAGCCTGTAGTTGTTATGATTGTAAGCGTGAGCACCTCCTGCCCGATTTTACCAACAGAAATGTCCTGTCCTGATAGATTGGCCGTGTGTAGGTTCCACGGCCAATCGGGTCCGGTACTAGGTAGAGTAGAAGCATTGGGATTGGGACTATTGGGATTGGGTTGGTATTGGTACTAGAACAAGGGTGACATGAGCGTGTAGTCAGCCTACGAGTGAGTGAATGAACCTTTCGCTTCGTGAAAAAATGAATGAATAAATGACAATGGTTGACGATGGTAGGGAATCCTTGGACTGCTGCTTTTCATTGTACATAATTTTTGTGTAAATAATATTTAGGTGTTTGTTTTCTCAAAAAGTACTTAAATGTAATTTTAGTGTATTATTAATTCTATATATAATGTCAAGAAGTACGATCGAGGGAAAACTAAGAGGATTAGAACAGCGTTTACAAAATGAAATGCGTATTAGTGGCTTTCCCAGCCCTGGAGGAGTTGGGGCTTCCAGGAATGGGAACACTCGAAGACCAAGGCGTGAGTATCCGATAATTATTTTCATTTTATTACATTTCCTTAGGGCTCAGACAACAACTATGTTGAATGTTACAATTATCATGACCCTGCCCTTTATCGCTATATTTATAGCTTTAATGATAAAAATATACGTAATACTCTAATCGAAATCCTATTATATTGAATAAATTTACACTAATTATTTATATTAGGCTGAAACAAGCGGTAAAATGTTGAATTTTTGTTAATATTTGAGACATGTCAAAATATGTTCCAAAGGTTACACTGGCATCTCTTGTTATTCCATAATGAGTTATAATAATCGCTGGCAGCTTCTTCGAAGCACGCAGTGCACATTGTATAAATTATTTGCATAATATGGCATTGAACATATTGTGGGTGGAGTGGTGTCAGTGGGTACCAACATTGTTTTTATGTTATATGCTGATGTGTTTATTACATGCCTTTGTATTCCGCGAATTTATGATAATGAACTAACAGGTTGACAAACTGTCTAGAAAGTTTTCAATTCTTCAAGTTGAAGAGTCATGTACATACTATGTTATTTTAACTATCCCACACATTATTGTATGAGTTAGTACCTAATAGAGACTTCTATTAAATGATGATGAAAACTATTTCTGTTGCAAATTACAAATAAATATTCTTCAGTTTTATTGTATAGATTAGAATATTGGGGACTAAACTTATACAAAAACATGTTACTATATAAATTTTTATGGAATTTTTACCAGAAAAAAGTAGATAAAAAGCAGATGATTAAACATTCATCACAAGATTAATTTGTGTTTCGGAGAAGTCATAACAAAAAGCATGATAGCTGTGTTGGCAGTGTGCCAGGTTGTTTTGTATACTTTATGTGTTAAGCTTTTCTATGGAATTCTGTCTGGGAGGTACCACACTGTCTGGCGTCTCACTAAAATGAGGCGAGAGACTTAGGGGAGCTGGGATTGGACTATTTGAATGTTTTATTTTGAGTTGCCATTCAATAAGATGAACTTTTTTGAATGGCTTTTTATTTATATTATTTTGAACCAGTATTTTGCTATGCTAATCTATTTATGTATCTGATATTTTTTGCTTTTAATTAATTTTAATAATAGAATTTGTCATAAAAATTATTTTATGACAAAACTAAAAATGCTTGAAAAGAGTGATGAGTGTAGGGAAATTGCTTAGTCTCAGCCTCACTTCCCTCACAAGAAAAAAGGCGTTATAATATATATGCATGTAGACTTAAAATAAAACCTTACAAATTAGCTGTTGATAGCAACAGGTAAAAACAGATAAATATAGGTTTATTTATAAAAACTGAGATTGTGGGTTATCAATATGGTGTAAAAACAATTATTAATGCTTACTACTAATATCATACTTATTTCATTTCTATATCCTTGGAGACCAAAATGTTATGTAGGTACCACATTACCAGAGTCAACAATTCATGGAAATTTTATCTTGATCTCCATGTCATAAATAACTAACTTTTGCCAGTGGCATTCCTGCGTGAAATTACCACGGTAACGGTGCTTTTGTCCAGGATGAAAGGTAACCTAGAGGTCCTTCTCATTACTTCTATGTGTATGTGAAATTTCAGGGCAATTGGTTCAGTAGATAAAGCATGAAGAGGTAACAAAAGAACAAATAAACATTCAAACAAACTCACTTTCGCATTTGTGATATGAGTTGAGATTACGACACGCTACTCACATATTGAAATACGATATCAAATTGACTTTACCTACTACTACTACTACAATATTTAAATGGATATTTGCACATTAGACTTCATTGTGTGCATTTACATAGTTATTTGGCCATG
This sequence comes from Ephestia elutella, assembly GCA_018467065.1. Classification (NCBI taxonomy): domain Eukaryota; kingdom Metazoa; phylum Arthropoda; class Insecta; order Lepidoptera; family Pyralidae; genus Ephestia; species Ephestia elutella. The sequence continues at coordinate 20,633,619 of CM031578.1, forward strand.
TATACACAAAATTACCTAAATATTTATATGCTAGAAATAGCAATACGTGGGACAGCGGGTAGAGTTTCTAATTATGTACGTATAACTTATCTTACATTCTGGTGACCTATGTTTAACAATAAAACTATTTATTGATTGAATATTTGATTGCTTTTCAGCCACCATGTTTGCGCCGAATAGAGACATGCTGGCGTTCCCGCCTTAACGCTCGCCGCAACCCACGGAGACCGACTTCCGAATGCGGGAGGTGTACAAAGGTAAATTAATTCTTCAAAGAATATATTCGTCACGACAATATTGTCCGGGCGCAACGAGTGACAGACTGGATTCCTCCTCATGGCAGGAGGCGGCCGTATCTACCACGGATGTGCTAGTGCGACGAATTGGACAAATTTGATAAAGGGTGGCGCGACATAGCCTTAGATCGAGAGACTTGGAAGGAGAGAGAGGCCTTGCCCAGTACTGGGACATTAATGGCTATTAAATAAATAACATTGACTGGAGAAAATGCAGCAGTGGAGGGCTTGTTACCTTTGGTAGAGACAGGGCCAGTGACCACTTCTCCAGCAGGTTGGTAATCCACCAACCCGCTAGTCAGATGAAATTGTTTGGATAGCGGGAAAGCGATGGATGAGACTGGCATTAGGACCGTAAGAAGTTGCGTGAAAAACACGGCAACCGAGAGCCCAGGTGTTGGCATAGGCATACCCAGCAGGGTTTATGCGGCTGAATATGACGATTATTACATTGCGCTTTGGAGAGCGGTGAGTAACCTTAGCTTTGCTCGCTTATTTTCTGACGTCAACTAACTAAAAAAACAATGCTTATACGACGGTTTTAAAGTACCCTATATCCTTCTCAGTGCCCATTTAAATAAAATCATTCATTTTATTTACTTTGTGCCGGAGATAGGGACAGTGACCAGTAGGTAAACTGCCAACATCAACTTCAATACCCAACATCAACTTAAATACCCAATACTACTTAATCATTGCAATACCTCGTTTGTAATAAGACCTTGCCAACCTGTTTTGACTTCAGATGGCATTGTTTGGATAGAAAGCAATGGGTGAGACATTTAGGCATTAGACTGTAAGAAGCGGCACAAAAAAGGAGGCCTATACCCAGCAGTGGCGTTGCTATGCGTTTTTAAGCTCCTTTATTTTTTTCTTTAGCACCACCATCTATTTCCATACAATACAAAATTTCAAGCTAGTTAATACTGTTAGGCCCCAGATCTTTGAATTTGACAACTGATGACAGTATTGTACTATCCTCTTGACAGACCCTCACTCGCCAGTAGCGCCGAACTGAGCGGTAAAACGATAACCCTCATTTATGGAAATGGCAGATAGTATAGTTTTGTGAAATCTTAAGTATTGGTATTGACAAAGAACTTTGATCTTGGTTGAAACCTTTATAATACATGTTTCACAGGTGAGCGGCAAGCTGAATGTGGATGGCAAAGAGTACAGTTCCAACGTGGATGACCTGCAGTTACTGGGGGAGCTTGGCAGCGGCACGTGTGGCCATGTCGTCAAAATGATGCACAAGCCTTCCGGTGCGGTCATCGCTGTCAAGGTATTTATTATTTACTAGCCGCGCCCCGGGTCTTCGCTCCCGTGGGAATTTCAGGATGAAAAGTACCCTATGTTCTATTCCCGGTATTTGTCTACCCGTATACCAAATTTCATCGAAATCTGTCCAGTTGATATTGCGTGATTGAGTAACAAATCAATCAATCAATTTCATTGTCCTCATTTTCATTGTCCGTAACGTCAGTTACATGCAATCGAAGTTTAAATACGCGTGAGTTAAGATGCAAATAGGCAGCACTAGCATACGCAGTAAACAGAATATTTTGACGATTTAGAAGTGCTTTTTATAAGCCTATTTAAATTTAAAAAAAAATGACTTCATAATATTCTCGTTTTTCCCACAGCAAATGCGCAGATCTGGCAACTCGGAAGAGACCAAACGCATCCTAATGGATTTAGACGTGGTGGTCCGTTCCCACGGATGTCCGTACATCGTGCGGTGTCTCGGATGCTTCGTGACGGACGCGGACGTGTGGATCTGTATGGAGCTGATGGAGACTTGCTTCGACAAGTTGCTGAAGAGGCTCGCCGCACCCATACCAGAGTCGATACTGGGGAAGGTCACTGTTGCGGTGAGTGCTTAACTTTTTTACAAGTTTGTGAGTGGATGTGACTTGGACCATTCTCAAGGGGTTCCGTACATCGTGCGGTGTCTCGGATGCTTCGTGACGGACGCGGACGTGTGGATCTGTATGGAGCTGATGGAGACTTGCTTCGACAAGTTGCTGAAGAGGCTCGCCGCACCCATACCAGAGTCTATACTGGGGAAGGTCACTGTTGCGGTGAGTGCTTTACTTTTTTTTACAAGTTTGTGAGTGGATGTGACTTGGACCATTCTCAAGGGGTTCCGTACATCGTGCGGCAGGCCTCGGATGCTTCGTGATTTTGACGGACGTGTGGATCTGTATGTGAAGCTGATGGAGACTTGCTTCGACAAGTTGCTGAAGAGGCTCGCCGCACCCATACCAGGAGTCGATACTGGGGGAAGGTCACGTTATGTGAGGCTTGAACCTTTACAAGTTTGTGAGTGGATGTGACTTGGACCATTCTCAAGGGGTTCCGTACATCGTGCGGTGTCTCGGATGCTTCGTGACTGACGCGGACGTGTGGATCTGTATGGAGTTGATGGAGACTTGCTTCGACAAGTTGCTGAAGAGGCTCGCCGCTCCCATACCAGAGTCTATACTGGGGAAGGTCACTGTTGCGGTGAGTGCTTTACTTTTTTTTACAAGTTTGTGTGTTAGTATGATCTAGGATGACTGAATAATTCCAATAGGTTGTGTGGATTTAGGTATGGAAACTATGATCATATTCCATACCTTATCCCATCACCTGGGGTCGGCGCAATATGTCTTATCCTTCCATATGTCTCTGTTTCCCGTCATACCAACATCCACTCTCAACTCCTTCATATCGTCCCTCACACAGTCCAATCATCTTCTTTGGTCTCCCTCTTCCCCTGTAGCCATTCTTATTCAATGTCTTCTTAACTATATGTATGGAAACTATCTACTTTCATATTTTAATTAATTAATTAATTAACAACACTCAACGAGAAAAAGAAGTAAATTTTTACCCGCGCTGGGAACCCAACCTCTGGGTCTCCAGATAACGGACGGGCATAGTGAATAATACCAGAATTAACACAGGGTACTTTATATCCCGAAATTTTCACGGGAGAAAGCTTCAAGATTTCTCCAAAAACTAATTACCTATTCTTTTCCAGACGGTGAACGCGTTATCATACCTAAAAAGTGACAACACATAACGGCGTAATCCATCGCGATGTGAAACCCAGCAATATACTATTGGACGCTCGCGGCAATGTCAAGCTGTGTGACTTCGGTATCAGCGGACGGCTGGTGGATTCCAAAGCCAAGACGAGGAGTGCTGGCTGTGCAGCTTATTTGGCGGTTAGTGTCTTTTGAAACTCATTAGCTAAAGTGTACAACCCAGCAATATATTGTTGGACGGTCGCGGCAATGTCAAGCTGTGTGACTTCGGTATCAGCGGCGGCGGTTAGTGTAGATTTCCCCACAAGTAGTCCACTGCTGGACATATGGCCCCTAATTTCCTTCGCACAGTATATTTTGCTTTTTACACAACTGACCAAAAAAGGAGTGTTATGTTTTCTGGGTTCATGTATGTATGTTTGTTTCTTTATTCCACCATATGTGCTGAACGGCTTAACAGATTTTGATGCGAGAGGTATTTTTAGATTCCTAGCATTCCTCCAAGTGTGGCCGTGTAGGTCGTCAGTCGTGTTTTTACTTTTTAATAATTAGCTTGTTTCTAAATTTTGATTAATTCTTATGACTTTCAATAAACTTTTTTTTTTGTCAGCCGGAACGAATAGACCCCCCAGACCCTACGCGTCCGGACTACGACATCAGAGCTGACGTGTGGTCGCTCGGGATCTCACTGGTGGAACTGGCCACTGGAGTGTTCCCGTACAGTGACTGCCAGAACGACTTCGAAGTACTCACCAGGGTGAGGTTTGACCAGAGGTTCCCTAACTTTTTTTTCATAGGCTGTTTTCCGGCTGAACTTAGGGCATTCGACAAAAAGTGGATAGAAAAGACCAGAGATAGGGAGACATGGAAAGAGGCTTGGGATGGCTTTTGCTCAGGTGGGACATGTTATAGCTATAAAAAAGACCACTTTCAAAGTTTTACTGGTTTCGGTCGGTCCCTTTTTTAGGCAACAATTACAATTTTACATAAAATAATTATGGTCCATAAATAAGGGACAATAGATAGATAGATAGATAGATCAACACTTTATTGCACCATTTACAGAAAAGAAATACATAGTAACAAAAACATTTTAAATGAGCGCAAAGGCGGGCTTATCGCAAATGCAATTACATTTTTATATGTTGTCTAAAAAAAATTCCTGGACTTGTGAATCTCCAATTTTTTCCTGCTAACGCAATCTTCCGTGGACCACAGGGGGTCCTTCTAGATCACTTTAAAACCACTGATTTAGGCGACAAAAACCCATGTTGTTTTTTGTATCAATCAATCAATCAAAGGATTTATTTGCATGAAAACAAGTTTATACTAATATTTATTTTTTATTTATTTAAAACTTTATTGCACAAAATTTAAAAAAAATATGTACAAATGGTGTGGACTTGCATTTAGTAGGGGCTGGAGTTGAGGCTACCTACGGGTCCACAGGTGGCGGATAGTGGAATGGCCTTGAGATATCAAGAAGCTGCGTATGCAGTCCCCGACCAAACAGCGGCAGAACTATGCAGGATGCGGCGGCGGTATGACTGTGGGAAGGTCATATCTATAAAATGTCTGCAAAATCCAATGATGGTTCTGTGTCATGGCGAGTAAGTGCCGCCGCCATTCAATGAGGCGCTCCAGCCCCCCGAAGATGGGCAGCTGCATCATCGGTACCTGCGCGGGTGGAGATCATGGAGATTAGGCACAGCCGTGGAGGATCCACAAGAAAGGACGGTAACCATACTCTTAACCGCCAACTTACAGCGATGTGGAAAGCAAATGGAAAAACTACCACATTATTATTTCCAAGCAAATCATCATGGTCAGAGAAAACAAAAAATACGGCCCCCAGTCCCCGGCAGGTCTTGGGCGAGTAGATCAGAGGGTGCTAAGAATCTCCGGGGTCGATCATGAAGATCCAGGCAGGCAAAAATCCAAGGCAAAAAGGAGCGCAGTGGAAAAAGCGCGCCACCCTCCTGGTTAAGGAACCTGCGCGACTGGTTCGGCCGCAGTACCACCTCGCCGTTTTCGTGCAGCGGCCTCTAAAGTAAAAATCGCCATGATGCTGTCCAACCTCCGATAGGAGAGGAATACGGAAGAAGAAGAAGGTGGACTTAACGCTATAAGGCATTCTCTACCAGTCAACCATTAGGACCAAACAGAGTAGTAGTAAAGTGGTGCGATAAAGTGCAACGCGCGATAAATAATTAACTCAAAATATAGACGTAATAATAATAAGAATATACTTATAATGACTATAAATACATACATACTAATAATACGGTTATATATATATAACTAAATATATATGTGTAGCTAAATATATATATTTATATATCTCTCTCTCTCTCTCAGCCTAAAGAGCGTCCACTGCTGGACAGAAAGGCCCCCTCCCCCAAGGATTTTATCCGTGGGGTGGGGGTTGGTTCTCAATCGCCAACGCTTGGCAGGCGGGACAATACAGGTCTTAAAAAAAAAAAATGGGTAATGTATATTGTATTGAATCCTAGCATAGGCGCGGGACTTTGTTCCAGTGGCAATTTCGGGAAATCCTCTCTTGATGCTCTCCTACACTCCCTAAGGAACCTACATGCCAAATTTCAGCTTCCTACGCCCAGTAGTTTTGGCTGTGTGCTTTGCCTGTCAGTCACTCAGTCAATAACGGAAGAATTTTATATCTATTACAGGTAATATCAGACGACCCCCACAACTGCCAGAGGACAGTGATTTCTCAGAAGAGTTCAAATCATTTGTCTCACAATGGTAAGTTCATTGACTACAGTTATTCTTCTTCTTTTCGAAGCGAACATGGCCATAAAATTAAATATTAATTAAAAACTAGCTTTTGCCCTCGGCTTCTGCTCTCGCGTGAATTTCCCCACCTTGCCTCTTTCCCGATAAGTCCTATGTCCTTCTCCGTACTTTCTTAACTATGGCATGTATGCGAAATTTCAAGAAGATTGGTTCAGTAGATAAAGCGTGAAGAGGTAACAAACAAACAAACAATCTCACTTTCGCATTTATAATATTAGTTAGGATTATTTCTACTGAAACGAAAATAAAATATGGTCAAAAATTTATCAAAAATTCAATTCTTTTTCAGCCTAACGAAAAACTACAGACAGCGGCCAAAGTACGCCAAATTACTAGAACACCCGTTCGTAGTGAAGTCGGCACAGAGTTCCATATCAGTCGAGTCTTGGTACGCGTCGCTACCAATCAACGAGCAGAGTCCAACCCAGAGGACTGTCAGTACTACAGCCACGCATATAGTTAGACCTAGTCAGAATCAAAGTTACGGGCAAAGTGCACAGAATTATAGTCAAAGTAATCCGAGCGAGTTACGGTCAAAGTAATCCAAGTTATGGTCAAAGTAATTCAAGTTACGGTCAAAGTGGAAAGAATTATAGTCAAAGTGGGCAAACGCATAGTCAAAGTGAACCAATATATGGTAATAGTGGTCAGAATTATAGTCAAAGTGGGCAGAGTATTAATCAAAGTGGACAGAATTATAGTCAAAGTGGGCAGAGTAATAATCAAAGTGGACAAATCTATGGTCAAAGTGGACAGAATTATAGTCAAAATGGTCAGAGTTATGGTCAAAGCGGGCAGACGCTTAATCAAAGTGGACAGATTTATGGTCAAAATAGTCAAGTGTACGGTCAAAGTGGTCAAGCGTATGGTCAAAGTGGTCAAGCGTATGGTCAAAGTGGTCAAACTTATGGTCAAAGTCACGTGAATCATAATGGAGTGGAGTCCCCCGTTACTCCGCAGCCGACCAGGAATTTTGTCACAAGTTCCGCGCACTGGATGCCGGAACAAATCACACCCACGCCAACGAGGTGAGTAAATAATAGAAGGGGCAGAATTAAATTAAAATTCAGTTGCTTGGGAGCGGTCAAACCAATACTATTTAATCCCAATTTCTCTACACTATTTGTTTACATTATAATTTTAGGGCTTAGACACAGGCGTTATATGTTTCATTTCTAAAAGGTTATGGGCCCAGTTACGCCCTGTAGTTATAACCAAGTACAAGAATGTTTAAAATAAGTTATAAGTTATTGGCTATTTTAGTTATACATGGAGCTAAACTTATTGCATTTTTATCTATTGTTTAACAGATCATGGTATGACAACAATTGTTTTTAAAGAAACTAATTATTTAATAATAAAAAAAACACGACTGATAACTTACATGGCCTATGTCACTCGGAGGAATGCAAGGAATCTAGCAATAGCGCAGTAAATAGAGCGAACCTTCCCTAGGGGTTAATTACGTGCGGTCCAGTAACTCAATTTTTTTTATATTATTGTTTAGGATGGTTGTAAGTATTTAAAATAAATATGGCACAATTGACTAGCTTTTGCACTCGCCGCCAAATTGGAAAAATAAAAAAAAATCATCACTTTGTTCGGTTTTTCGCTTATATTTTCTTTTAAGTGCATTTTCGCTAGAAAAGTGTTCTACACAATGTTGTAGAAAATTAAATTTGCCGTTATTAACATTTTATATTTTGTTTCTAGGACTGACAGTATCCGAAAAAAAAATCCTTTGCCTTAAAAAAATCTCATTTTTCAAACATTCGTCAATCTTTTTTAATTTAAAACGATGTAATCCAGTCATGACCTATTCTAGGAGAAAAAGTAGCAGAACAAACATCGTAGGGAATTTAATTACCTGCAAAACGCAATTGCATATTTCTTAACCAACCCTGCAAGGTGGAGAGTAAAACTAAATGATAAAACAACGGAAATTGTTTTTGCTATAATATTTTACTTTTTACTAACTGAACCTTGCTCCCATGGAAATTTCGGGATATAAAGTACCTTATGTGCTAGTCCTGATATTTTTCTACTAGTATACCAAATTTCATCGAAATCCGTCTATTAGATTTTGTGTGATTAAGCAACAAATATCACATCCAAACTTTCCCATTTATAGTGTGATTCATTGCAGATGAGTAACCGGTACCTGATTGGGACACTGTAAAAGTGTCTGTGGACATTATCAAGTACAGATATGAGATAATATTTGCTTCATCAGTAATAAAGATAGGGAAAGAAACCCGATTTTAAAATGAAAAAGTTTGGATGTGATATTTCTTGCTCAATCTAAAAAATCTACTGGACGGATTTCGATAAAATTTGGTATGCTAGTAGAAAATATCAGGGCTAGCACATAAGGTACTTTTTATCCCAATATTCCTATGCGAGGAAAGCCCCCGGCTGCAGCTAGTAGACAATAAAATATGATAGCAAAAATGTAAAATATTTTAACTTTTACTTTTACTGCCTACTCCGTAGGGTTGGTTAAAAAAAATTACATGTGTTTTGTAGGCAATTAAATTTCCTTTAAATTTTATTCCAATATATATTTTCCTAGAGTAGGCCATAAATGAATTACAGCGCTCTGAAGTAAAAAGTTTGACAAATTTCCAAATGCGATTAAAAAATGCGATTTTTTTAAAGTGCACATCTCCATAACTATTAGTCCTAGAAACAAAATATAAATTGTACATTATAGGAAATTTATTTTTACAACGTTGTGTAGAACTCTAATGTAGCTAAAATGCATCTAAACGAAGGTGAGAGCGCAAATCTGAATAAAGTGGCATTTTTTTTTGGTTTTTCCAACATATGGCGGGCGTGGAAGGTGGGAGAAATTGTGCCTCTTGCATTTTAAACACTTACTAACCATCCTAAATAACATATCAAAAATTCAGAACTATTGAACCATTTGTAAGTAAACCCTACCCTTAGCTCTATTTTGGTCTTTATTCAATGAACTATGGACGGATTTGTATTAAATTTGGTATACTAGTAGAAAAATACCAAAAATAGTACATAGGTTACTTTATATCCTGAAATTCCCACGGGAGCGAAGACCCGAGGCGCAGTTAGCAGAAAATAAAATATTATAACAAAAAAAGCAATATTCCGTAGTTTTAATATTGAGTTTTACTCCCCATTCTGCAGGGTTGGTTAAGAAAAATGCAAATGCGTTTTGTAGGTAATTAAATTCCCTACAAATTTTGTTCCAATACTTATTCTCTTAAAATATGCCATAACTAGATTACAGCGTTCTGAAGTGAAAAGTTTGACAAATTTCCGAAAAAGAAGATTCTTTAAATTTTTTTTATGAGCACACATCTCGGTAACTATCAGTCCTAGATACAAAATGTAAAAATGTAAATAAAAGGAAATTTAATTATCTACAAGATTTTGTAGAACACTTTCCTAGCAAAAAATGCATCTAAACGAAAATATGAGCCTAAATCTGAAAAAAGTTTTTTTTTTTTTTTAGTTTTTTTAAGATTACCACGGACGCGGAAACTTGGCAATTGTGCCCTTTTTATTTTGAATACTCACAATAATCCTACACAACATTTCAAAAAATTCACAATTACTGGACCGTTTGTAATTTGATTCTCGTCTATTTACTGCGCTACAATACCTCACATCAAAATCTGTTAGCCGTTCAGGACTTAATATGGTGGAATAAAGAAACTTATATACATACTTACATACATGAACCCTGAAAACATTACACTTTTTTGGTCAGTCGTGTAAAAAGGTATCAATTATTGGTTATTTTAGTTAAACGCAAATGGAATTCTCTCCCCGCGTCGCTGTTTCCTGTCACTTATAATTTAGGGGTTTTCAAGGCAAGAGTGAATAGGCATATTTTGAGTTTGCGTGTACCACCCTAGATCTCATCTTTGCTTCCCATCAGGCAAGATAGAGGTCAAACGCACTCAGATTTTTAATAAAAAAAAAAAACGCTGAGCTATACTTATTGAATTTTCATATACTATGCAACAGAGCATGGTGGGCAGGGCAGGCCAACGCTGGCGGCAGCAGTTCCCAGCCCGCTAGCTTGGAGGGAGATTATCCTAACCACTCGCCTTACACCAGACGAAGGTACGTATAGATAAGCGTTGCAGGACTATCGATAGTTGACCTTGAAAAATAGTCATACTATCGATAGGCCTATCGATAGTATTGCCACGTGTCAAGTATAGTATCGATACTATTTATTCTTTACAAGCTATCGATAGTGCAATAGTATCGATTGTTTGTTGAAAAGCAATACTATCGATAGGCCTATCAATAGTATGACTATTTTTCAAGGTCGCAATACTATCGATAATCAACACTATTGCTGCAACGCTAGTATAGATAGATAGACAATTTATTGATATCAAAAAGTTCCAATTACAATAATAGGAGAAATACAAACACAACATATCATCATCATTTGTGTGTTCCCACTGTTGGGGTAGTGGCCTTTCTTATCTATACTAATATATAAAGGAGAGGGGATAGTATGCTTGTTTGAACGCGCTAATCTGTGGAACTACCGGTCAGATTAAAAAAATATATTTCTGTGCATGATAGCCACATTTAAGAAGAAGGCTATAGGCTATTCGGATTCCCAAAATGCGAAGCAAATTGGCGCAGGTGTTTACAAAACAGGACGCTGACTAACATATTAACGCAGAGTTCAAACTACTGAACTATGAACATAGTACGTACCTAGAAATCTTACTAAAGGGTTCTTTATATTACGGACTAAGGACTAGACAATAAGTGAATCAGTAAGAAAGGAATTTTGGAAATTCCACCATTAAGGAGGTGAAATGAGAAATTCACGCGGGCGAAACCAAAAGTAAAAGTTAGTTATCCTACTAATATTATAAATGTGAAAGTTTGGATGTGAGTTTGTCAGGGTGTTTGTTACTCAAACACGCAACTATCACGTAACTATGTTCTCAGTACTTACTTATAACATCAAAATCTACTAGACGGATTTCGATAAAATTTGGTACACGGGCAGAAAAATACCAGGAATAGTATATGTAGAAATAGATGTGCGTTGTGCGTTTAAGAATGATATGCTTGGGAATGAAATGAAGAAGGCGACTCTGATTTAAAAATGAAAGCGTTATATTGCTTAGAAAAACACAAATACAATATAGGTAAGGTACAGACTGGATAGAAGAAAGTAGACGCGCACTTAAGAAAGATTTACAGGCGAAGAATAAAGCAGAGAGAAACGGAAATATTTAAATGCGTAGTTGCGTAAGCGCGGGAGCGTGAAATCGAGTAGCGCGCGACACGGGTGTCTCGTACGATAGCCGGTGGCGGACTGGCGCAGCGGCGCGACGATGGAATGCGCGCGGGCAGGCGGCAGGGGTCCCGTTATGTTGCTCGGATCCGTTGTCTCCGCACGACTTGTTCGTATTGTCACTCACGACATTTTATCGTTAGTACGGTGTCGTTGTTAATGGTCGCTACAGTTCTCCCCTGCCGAGACCGTGACTACGGGCGATAGTAATCGGGGAACCGGACCACCCGTCCACTTCTTGTCTTCTTTGTAGCGTCATCAGCCCTCTGCTGAGTCGTCTCTGTCCCTCGGCTGGCTGTAGTGTGAGGTTCTGGTCTGGCGAGATATGCAGGCTTCACCCGATCGATTGTTATGGTCATTGTTTTACCCTGGACCAGTACATCGAAGGTCTTCGAGGTGCGGTTTAATACCTTATAGGGTCCAAGATACGCCGCCTGCAGTGATTTTTTGATGGGACCTTGTCTCACGAAGACGTGTGTGCAGGTGCTGAGGTCTTTGGGAACGTAGAATGTGCGACCGGAACTCGTATGCCACGATGTAGGTTGAGGGGAAAGTTTTCTCATCTGACCCTGTAGTCTGCTGGCAAAGTCTGTTACGTCCACGTCCGTGTCAGATGTCGAAGTGAAGAACTGTCCGGGTAGACGAAGTGGCTCGCCGTACACCAGTTCTGCAGTCGACGCTTGTAAATCCTCCCTCCAGGCGCTGCGGATTCCTAGTAGAACCAATGGTAAGGTCTCAACCCATTGAGACGAGTCGTGAGCTGCGATGGCTGCCTTCAGCTGTCTGTGTAGCCTCTCCACCAACCCGTTGGCTGCAGGGTGGTAAGCTGTCGTGGTATGGTGTGACGCGCCGAGCAAAGTAGCGATCCGCTTGAAGAGTTGGGATTCGAACTGCCGGCCCCTATCGGTTGTTATATGCTCTGGACAACCGAATCTTGCCACCCATCCGGACACGAAACTGGATGCACAGGCCTCAGCGGTTATCTCTTGTAGGGGGTATGCCTCAGGCCAACGAGTGTATCTGTCGACAATGGTGAGGCAATACCTGTAACAATGAGAAGTTGTTAGTGGTCCGACAATGTCCATGTGAACATTGCGGAAAACGAGAGGAAGGAAGAGGAAATGGTTGGTAAGGAGCGGATGTATGTCGCGAAATCTTGCATCGCTGACACTGTATGCACTCTCGAGCCCATTTACGGCAATCTCTTTTGACACCAGGCCATACAAATCTTTGCGTAATTAGCCTCACCGTTGCTTTCCCTCCTGGATGACTCAGGTTATGCAGAGTATCAAAGACTTGCTTGCGAAATTGAGGCGTAATGAAAGGTCTTGGTACCTTCATGGAAACGTCGCAGTAGACCTCTATGTTTGAGTCACTGAGCCTTACTTTTTCTAGCTTCAAACTCGATCTTTGACGGAGATAATCTTGCAACTCTGTATCTGTCTGTTGATTCTGAGCTAGAGATTGGTAATCGAAGGGCGCTGCAATTTCTTCGATTCGAGAAAGACTATCAGCTACTGTATTGTCTTTGCCGGCTACATATCGTATGTCAGTGCTGAATTGTGCGATGTAATCTAGGTATCTAAATTGGCGGGGTGAACAGCTATCTCGGGAATTAGTAAAAGCGTGCGTAATTGGCTTATGGTCTGTAAAGATTATAAATGACCTTGCTTCAACCATATGGCGAAAGTGGCGAACTGCTTCATAAATGGCCAGCAATTCCCGATCATACGGGCTGTACTTCGGTCTGCGGTTTACTTAGCTTCCTGGAGAAAAATGCAAGTGGTTGCCATGTGTCACCTTTTCTTTTTGTTGCAGGACAGCTCCGATTGCAGTGCATGGAAGCGTCTGTTTGAATGGACAGCTTCAGCTCGTATATCTGGATGGACAAGTAGGGTAGCTTGGGCTAGGCTTGACTTACATTTTTCGAATGCTTCTTTTAAGATTGGTGTGAAATGAACCGGTTGTGACCCCTTTGTTTTTGTTCCAGATAGTAGTGCGTTAAGTTGGCGCTTGGTATTCTGCGGCTGCAGGTACGAACCGTCTATAAAAATTGATCATACCAAGAAACCGTCTAAGCTCCTTCATTGTTTTTGGTTGCGGGTAACTCTCGAATAGCCTTTACCTTTGACTCGAGTGGATGAACTCTTTCTTGCAGTTACTCGATACCCTAGAAAGTTTATCTCTGCTTGCCCGAACGTACATTTTGATGTGTTTACCAATACACCATATTCTTTCAATCGCTGGAACAAGCATTTCAGATGTTCTTCGTGCTGTTTTTTCAGAATCGCTGAAGACTAAAACGTCATCAATATAACTATAGCAGAATTCCTAGGCCCTTAGCACCTCGTCCATGAACCGCTGAAACGTTTGGGCTGCGTTCCGAAGTCCAAACGTCATATATGGAACTCAAAAAGCCCAAAAGGGGTTGTTATGGCTGTTTTTGGTATATCCTCTTTATGCACGGGGATTTGGTTATATGCCTTCACTAAATCTATCGTAGAAAATACCTTTTTACCTGCTAGCTGAGATGCAAAATCTTGAATGTTACGAATCGGGTATCTGTCAGGGATGGTACGTGCGTTCAAACCCCTGTAATCACCGCATGGCCTCCAGCTTAATCGTTCTCTCTTAGGTGCTAGATGCAGTGGAGATGACTCATGGACTTTCCGATGTGCGTGCCGTCCCGTCACGTAACATATTTTCAAACTCCTGCTTTGCTATCTGTAACCGTGCTGGGTCTAAACGTCGTGGACGTCCAGCATTAACTGGGGTCCTGGAGTGGTCCTGATATGATGCACTGTCGAATGCTTGGGTACCTCTGGTCTACCGGCTGGTCGAGTTATTTCAGGGAAATCTCTGGAGAATGGGTGGAAAATAGATTCATCTCTGCTGGTACGTACTGACGAAACATGCTCGTTGGTCTTCTGTGCAACTCACACTTACGCTCAACGTTGTAACACCCCATCAATCAAGCGATGGTTGCGGCAGTCGACCAATAGGTTGTAGTACTTTCTGAGAAAATCAACTCCTAGTAATAGGCTTTGTGACGTCAGCAATTGTAAAACGCCACGCGAAATCTCGACGTAATCCCAAATCGATGTTGAGCGGTAGACATCCGTAGGTAGGTATAACAGACTCCATTTGCAGCAAATAATTCATACTTTGTTTTTGTCCGGGGCTCTTTTGACGGATGACCGTGGAAACACGCACAAGTCCATTGATCCGGTATCAATTTAAGTACTGAATTTTTGTCTTACGGTCAGTAATAAACAGGCGGCTCGAAGATACTGTGCAGACATTCGCCACCGCTAACGGCTGCTGTTGGCGTTTCCCGCCGTGAATGTACACGGTTGAGTACACTGTCTAGCCTTTGCTCCAAATCTGTAATGATACCAACAATATGGGTGGTCATGGGGTCTAGAACGCGTATCTCGATCTGGAATTTTGTCGGTAGTGTGTAGTGGAACCGCGCACATTTGACCGCGACCGGAATGATTGTGGCCTTTCTTGTACTTCCATGCATACCTCTCATCCAGTTTTCTTGTTAACTCCGCTATTTGTTTATTGAGTGCATCAAAAGAAGTACCTGGATTGTTGTGTGAACTAGATGACGTACTTGCAACTTGAGTTGTATTCGGTACGATGTCGTTTATGCGGTCAGCCAGCTCTGCTACGGAGTCCAGTGGAGTGCTCATCTGAGAAGCAACTATAGTTTGCAAATTAGTGGGTAGTTCTGCTTGACCAAATAGTTCGTAGGAACTCTTCCGGTACAGTTTGTCCAGCCAAAGATTTTAAATGACGTAAAAATTCGAGAGAGGGTTTTCATCCCCTAATTCCTCATGCATTAATAATTGTTTTATTTTTCTCTCTTTGCGATGCCGACAATCGTTTTATCAGCTCAGATTTAAGCTTTTCGTATTTACCCACTTCTGGGGGGTGAAACAATTATGTCACGTATTTCTGTTGCATACTGATGTTCTAACTGACCCAATACATAGTAGAACTTGGTATCATCTTTGGTAATATTGGATAATAAGAACTGACCTTCGATTTGAGCAAACCATAAAGCTGGATCATCCGGGTTAAATGGCGGTACTCGCACTCCCACTCGAAACGTTTCTCCAGGTCATCACAGCGGTCGATCTTGGCAGTGTCACTTCCGGCATTTTTCTTCCCACGTCGAAAGGTCACCAGTGTAGAAATAGATGTGCGTTGTAAGCGTGTAAGAATGATATGCTTGGGAATGAAATGAAGAAGCGTGACTCTGATTTAAAAATGTAAGCGTTTGCTTAGAAAAACACAAATACAATATAGGTAAGGTACAGACTGGATAGAAGAAAGTAGACGCGCACTTAAGAAAGATTTACAGGCGAAGAATAATAAGCAGAGAGAAACGGAAATATTTAAATGCGTAGTTGCGTAAGCGCGGGAGCGTGAAATCGAGTAGCGCGCGACACGGGTGTCTCGTACGATAGCCGGTGGCGGATCGGTGCGCAGCGGCGCGACGATGGAATGCGCGCGGGCAGGCGGCAGGGGTCCTGTTATGTTGCTCGGATCCGTTGTCTCCGCACGACTTGTTCGTAGTGTCACTCACGACATTTTATCGGTAGTACGGTGTCGTTGTTAATGGTCGCTTACACATAGGTTACTTCTTACCCCTAAATTCCCATGAGCGATGCTCCGCACGGAGCGATGCCCCGGGGCACGGCTAGTTCTAATCCTAACTAATATTATAAATGCGAAAGTGATTTTAATTGTTTGTCTCTTAAGCTTTATCTACCGAACCAATCTTCCTGAAATTTCGCATACACATAGTTCAAATTATGTAGAACGACATAGGATACCTTTCATTCCGGGAAAAACCACTGTTTCCGTAGAAAATTCACGCGTGCGAAGCCGCAGGCACAAGCTAGTAATATAATAAAGGTGTTGTTCCAGATGGGACGGCAGTGCGTGGGAGTGCGGCTCGCCCCCCGCCGCCCCGCACCGCCGCCCTCCGCCGGACGCCCGCTGGAGACCTCCCCTGCGGTAAGCAATAGTACATTCCTCCAATCGAGTGGGTGAAGTGTTTTAAGTCCCGAGACAGCTGTCTCGGGACTTAAAACAGTTACTTTCAGTTGAAAACGATTCTCCCTAGGGCTGAAAAAGTATTACTTTCTCCATGCCTCAGGCAACTTCAGACTTACTTTCAGAATCATGAGAGTCGATAAAAAAAAATCGATCTTCTTATCGAGTGTTGAACGGTCGAGTCAGTTCAAGATTTAATAATAAAACACTTATTTATATCAATAATGCTTCGTCAGTCGACTTTCCCTTTTTTTTTTCACACTGTCTCGTCGGTCGATAGTCTTTTGTTCTTGTACGTCAGAGGTCATAGAGTCCGTCCATAGTCAAGTCAGTAAAGAGGCTGAACGCCTACTACAAGTGTGTACTAACACTGGTGTCAGATTTTATTCAAGCCGCCTAAAGGCATCTCGGACATGACTTTTTAGTGACTACCGCCATCTAGTGGCAGTAGCCGTATACACACTAGTAAACTAAACAGTCAGCCAATGTGCAGGTTTCCTCACGATGTTTTCCTTCACCGGAAGCAGGAAAAAATCGATTTTGAAGACATTTAACCAACAGAATAGGTCACTACTGGTGCTCCCACACTGGCAGTTCTAACATGTTGTATAACATTTACTGTCTCTTTTTCATTAACTTGGTAAACATAAGTGTAACAGAGACAACAGATGTTATATAACATTTTATGACTGCCAGTGTGGCAGTACCATAAAGGCATCCCTCTCTGCCAAATTTCATTTATCTGCTCATGACTGTTTGTGATTGTGTTCGTTGTTGTTTTTAAGCTAGAGTGTCGGCATTATCTTTATGTGCGTGCATGTATACATTATGTTGTTTAACAATACGCATTGCGTCAGTGATAACGATGTGCCGCCGAGAAATCTTCCTGTTTCCGAAAAATTTCCCTGAAAATTTTTCTCAGTAATTTCTCGAGTTTTTAGGAAAATATTCCGTTTTCGAGAAATTTCCAAGAAACTTTCTGCTGTTTCTTTTGAAAATTTCGAAAAGCACATCACTAGTCAGTGAGCATGTTTTCCCCCCAATGAAAGTGGCAGACTTTTTTTGCATAGAAAATTGCGATCGCATCGTCTCCTATTTTAACCAACAGGAAACTCTAGATTTAGAAGAATGACTCCCATTTACTAGTAAGTTAATATTGTTCCTTCCACGATTGCCAGACTAATTAACTTTGCAGAGTTCTGGCAACACTAGCCCAATAGTTCTACAGAGGTTCTACCACCAAAGCCAACAGAGGAGATCGCGGGTGGATCTACACGCCACACCGAGGCATAGAAGGTGAGTTGAAAAATATAATGAGCTTGAGAGAAGCGAAAAATGATTATCTTTATAAAATAATTATATACAGTGGTGACCAGATAATTAGGGACACCAGTCGATTTTCATACAAACGAGGTTGGTTACTTTGAAGCCTTGGTTCAACGCCAGGATTGATCTGAGCTGTGATCTGATGATGGCCATCCAGGGATAGAATGGAGGACATCCAGATCGCTATACATTCATAACTGATCAAATCAACATTCTAACAGCTACTCAGCTCAGCTTCCTGAGTTTCAGGAATTCCATACATTTTAATGCTATTTTTACGGTATTTTTAATATACTCAAACAGCTCTTGAAACCGCCAGATTTTAAGTTAGACCTTCTATAATACAACAGTAAAAACCGCATCAAATTTGGTCTAATAGTTTTTATGTGATGCACGTACAAACATACAGACAGAAAGACAGACAAAAATTCTACAAAAATGTTTTTGACTCCTATTGGCCCTTTGAAGAACCCTCTTAGTTTTTTTTCTTAAAAAGCTTCCATATACAGACATAAACTCCATTTATTCTTACCATTCCTATCATGTAAACAATCTTCACAGTACTTTTTGTTGAATTTTGTTGAAAATAAATCAAATTTAGTTCAAACCTAAACATTCTAAAGTATAGTAGATTTTACAACAAGTGCACAAAACGAATCATTTTTATCCGAGACTTTTAGCAGCCCGAGCCGAAGGCGAGGGCTGATAGTAATGTCGAGGATAAAAATCGTTTTGTGGACGAGTTATAAACTCTGCTTTTCACTTCGATTGCGAGGAAATAAATCAAATTGAAGAAATTAATAAACGCACGAAAAAACAAGAACTGTTTCCCGCCGCTTTATTTTTTTAATCTTACGATATCGATAGGCTTGGGATGCAGATCTATACAGCCAACAGAAAAATAAAAAAAAATTGTAATAATATTTTTCTTAAATTAATTAAATAACCTACCGTATTTGAATTTAAATTTTAATATCTTTTATGTCTTAAAACACATAAGGCAAATAAATTAGAAGTAAATATTATAAAATAACAAATTCTATCTACTTTTTATCGTGTTTGGCTGTATGGCTTATTTTCTTTGCCTTAATATAGATACATTTATGAGTAGATACGTTAATGCCCTTGTGCACAAAATTCGATTTTGTGCAGCCTATATCCTGCACAAATAAGCACTTTCAGAGCATGAGAAGTGAAATAGTAGTTTTTGATACAAGTGCGGAAAATGTGTCATGTTGCACGAGTCCCGACGAGTCTTGGCCCGAGCCGAAGGCGAGGGTCAAGAGTCGGGACGAGTGAAAATGACACTTCCGCACGTGTGCCAAACAACGTTTTTCAATACAGTTGTGAAAAATAGTAAAAAATAAATCAAAGAATTAAAATCAATTTAAAACACAACTCAAAACACTCACACAACAAAATAACAAATTGAAAATTTTCAGATAATAGCGCGTGTTTGCAATTTTTTTTTACGACGATTCTAAGCAACGGACTCGTACGCGTTTACAGCCAAAGTATTCGATTTTTGACAAATGTTTATGTGAAAATAATTAAATTAAAACTAAATAGTAAATGAAACTAAATGTTTGTATAAAATATTTGATAATAAACAACTATTTAAAATAATCATTCGTATAAATTGTATTCAATTTTATTATTCTATGTACGAATAAATATTCTATGTACGAAAAATATATATTCTATGTACGAAAACTCCTTGCTTTTAAATTGATTTAAAACTAAACTGCAATAGTACATTACTGCCACGGCCTATAATGACTACTTTGCTGGTCGCGCTGATGATGGCCGAGAGCGCAGCGTAGCGCAGCTCCAGGCCGACACGGCGCGGTCATCGTGCAGCACTTGATGGACGAGCTGAGATAAAGGCCGAGACCGTAGGTCGAGGCCTTTACAGCGAGGACAGCAAGGGATGCAATGATGGCTAAGCTGGAAGGCCCTAGAGCGTAGCTAGGCTAGCTCGAGGCAATCATAGCGTGACCAGCGAAGCAGTCATTGTGGGCCAAGGCTTGTATAGTGCTTTACTCAAAAATGCAAGTACCAAATCTAAATAAAACCAGCAAGTAATTTAAATAAAAATATATTAATTAACTAGAAATTTAATTAAAATGACAATTACGAAAAGTACAGTTACTAAAATTCAACACCGACTTTCCCGGATTGATGCACAAATTTTTCATATGCCAGCTTATATTTTTCCTTTGAATTTCGCGGTATCCAATTTTCATCCAGTAATTTAGCTTCATCTTTAATGTCTGGCGGTGTTAAACACATTGAATCACTAAATAAAAACAAAATTTTCGCTGAACCGCGCTTTTGTTACTTCGTTTTTTTTAAGCAATGGTAGTTGGAACTATACAGCCAAATATGGAATAAAATATTTTTGTACCTATCTCTATGCCATCTCTATTAAATACAAACAGCTGTGTTTTGAATAAAATCTTTTGCATTCGATTTTTAAAATGTTGAAACGTCAAAATATTGTCGGCCGCTATTTGAAAACAGAACGGCAAAGTCGACTTTGCTCAAACAAGGTTATCAAAATAATGACCACATTACATGCATTTTTGAGTAAAAGTAATGATCGAGCTCGGAAAAGTAAGTCACGACCGCGGAAAAGTAAGATGCCAGTGCGAAATATTCAAATTTCGAATCATAGATATAGGCTTAGAAAGTACGCCATGTTATACAACTGTATTGAAAAAACATTTATTAACCACGAAAGTAATTTCCTAAAAAGTCTATTTTAATTTATATTGTAGTAAAATCATAAAAAGACATAGTAAGATTGTTTACATGATAGGACTGGTAAGAATAAATGGAGTTTAGACCAGTTATAGTTTTATTATTATATGTATTTATTATCTATTGTATTTCCCAGCCTGAGCCGCGAGCACAGCGCCGGCCGCTCGCCGGAGCCGCCGCCGCGCACCAGTCGACAACACATCGTTTTGGCTCACGACGGTAAACTAACATATCCTAATCCTATACTAACTAATATTATAAATGCGAAAGTGAGTTTGTTTGTTACCTCTTCACGCTTTGTCTACTGAACCAATCTTCCTGAAATTTCGCATACATATAGCTGAAAGTACGGAGAAGGACATAGGGTACCTTTCATGCCGGAAAAAAGCACTGTTCCCGTGGGAAACTCACGCGGGCGAAGCCGCGGGCGAAAGCTAGTATATAATAAATAAATAAAATCATTTTTTTTCAGGTAACATAACCCATATATCGTTGAAAACGAAAACAAATTAAATCGCCCGGTTTAAAATAAATTTGTCACATTTTCAAATACAAATTAATTTATGTTGTTAATGTCAAAAATAATTATTACAAATTTCTTTTAAATATAAATCTAATAACAATCATATCTTTATTTGCTCCTCCTCCTTTAGTCATATTCCTCATGACTAAGGGTCGTGGTCATATGGAATGTAACACACACAACGACTATCTTGGTAATGTCAATCGAGTGCCATTGCCTTCTCCATTTCACACACTAGCTAATAATCATCAACCAGAGTGCAGGTTTCCTTACGATGTTTTCCTTAATTTTGATCAAATTTTTGCAAGACGAGAAAATATTTCTGCCAATCATAGCGCGCCATATGAACAAACCCATCTGCTATTGGCAGTTTCTCGTGCCCGGCAGTCGCTATTTGTTTGGCTTACGAAGTAACGTCCAATCTCTTTGGAGTAAACGCGTGAGCGAGATAGCACAAATCCTGTTTTTTTCATTAGTAGCAATAAGTTATTTGATTGATGTTTTCATTCGGTTTGAGTCGGTATTGGCGTTGCCTCTATTCTTGCGCCATAGAAAATTGCTGAGGTGACTTATAAACGTGGTTGTACTTCAATAAGTCAATATATTCATTTGCATATACAGGGTTATTTGTAATAAGCGAAAAACCTTCTAAGGGGTGAAAGTACTCATAAATATGAACATCTTTTTGTATGGGACCGACTCTGAAACATTTTGCAATACCTACTCGCCCAAAATGTATGGAACAGCTTTTTTTTTTTTTGAGATTTCAGAGTCGGTCCCATACAAAAAGATGTTCATATTTTTGAGTACTTTCACCTCTAGGAAGGTTTTTCGTTTATTACAAATAACCCTGTATACAGAATCGTCGTATGTATTCCAATAATCACTCTACGTCCCTCATTTTTCAGCAAATGGCAGCGACTCTGAGCCGCCGCCATTGCACGAGCGTCTGCACCCGCATCCGCCGTCACCTCTATTATTGAACGACAGGTACATAATAAGACACTGTTTTGAGCTATAACTAGTCATACCCGATATAATTTACAAGCTTTTAATTTACAGGCTTCGCTCCCATATAAACTTCGAAATAACAAGCTACTTATTTAAAAATGAAAAACACGACTGACAATTTACATAGCCTATGTCACTCGGAGGAATGCAAGGAATCCAACAATACCTCTCACATCAAAATCTGTTAAGTCGTTCAGGACTTATGGTGGAATAAAGAAACTTACATACATACATACATGAACCCTGAAAACATAACACTCCTTTTTTGGTCAGTCGTGTAAAAACTACCCTATGAGATAAGGGGCTCCCTGTAGCTGACTGTACCTACTATTCCCAAAATTTTTCTATACATTTTGCGTGATAAGTAATAGACATATCCTTACACATTTCTATGAAATATTCCTTATTTAAAAGCATGACCATCAGGTTGTAAGAACTCTCAAATGCAGGGATATTTTTTCATCGCTCATATAATGCACCCTGACTCGCCCTGACCAAAGAAAAAATACACTACGCGAACCCTGATGGCAATAAAAACTTGTGGCAAAAATCATTATTTTTAAACGAACTTGTAAAAAAGGTCGCAGTCTAAAAGTATAGCTCTCATATAGAGCCTCTTATATTAAAATTTGTAATGCTTTTCAATACATAGTTTTAACTTTTATGTCATAAGTATTGAACTTAAAAAAACTTCTGTTCCATAGAGTGCAGTTTTTCCAATACCTAGAGTGATTCATCGGATTGAGGTTTATACAAAAAGTTGCTCATGTTCATGAGTACTTTCACCAGTAGAAAGGATGCCAATGATTTAAAAAACATCCTGTATAGTATTTTAGTGAATTAAAAATAATTCATTGCCCTAAGCTAGTACTAACTTTGTAAAAAAGTTGTATTGACTAATATTAGAAGTAACCGCCGTCGCTTCAAATAATTCCAGACATGTTTCTATAATTTCAGATGTACATTTGTCACATATAGGTGCATTAGGTAAATTAGTTTGGCTGTGTGATACGAAATGGTGTGACAGATTTTAGAAATCGACATTTTTTTATTCACATTGTTTTATATCATTGAATGAATGCACAGAATTTGGAATAATTTTAACAACTAGAAGTGTCATAGACCTGATTTTGTTGCCGTCTATCATAAGCCGTACAGGACTTTAAAGCTCCTGTGCTGTAGTCATACCTTAAAGATCATATTGCCTTGTAGATAATGTCTGCACTTATGAGGCATACCGTATAATAAAGTCCTGAACGACTTCACTCACGACACGTTGACTTATGTACGGTCTGCAAAAATATTGATCCAATTCTTATTATTAACAAAGTATTTTACTTTCAAGAAACAATATTCAGAATTTTCAACGCATTGTGAACCTGGAGTGAGCGACAGATATTTTTTTTTATAGAATAGTAGGCAAACGAGCATGCGGGTTGCCTGATGGTAAGCAATCACCGCATTCCATAGACACCAACGACCCTAAAAAGGTCACTGATGCGTTGCCGACTCTTTAAGCAAGCGATATATTTTTGTACTAGCTTTTGCCCGCGGCTTCGCCCTCAGAATTTCCCACGGGAACAGTGTTTTTTCCCGGGATAAAAAAGTAGCCTATGTGCTATTCCAGGTCATTATCTACCTCTGTACCAAATTTCATCGAAATCCGTCCAGTAGATTTTTTATGATTGAGTAACAAACATCCTCACAAACTCACATCCAAACATTCGCATTTATAATATTAGTATGGATAAAAACACTGCATACGGCACTTCCATTTATTATTCAAAATTCTGTAAATGCGTGAGTGTTTTTGAAAAATCACATAAAAATTTAGCATTGTATGAGCAAGTATTTTGTGGTCGTTTGGTCACAACACTGCGCCTGAGACCTGGGGACTGATTCTACTATTTACAAACGTAGATGTCGTGGCTCAAGATCCAAAGAAATTGAACTAAAGTGACAAGATCTCTGAAAGATTTCTATGCTTTATTACGATTTCTTTGGCTTTTGAGACACAACTTAGGCACGATAGTGATGTTTGTATCATGTAGAATTAAGGGCCTGAAGGCACATTAGTTAAAACGGCCATTTTGATCAATTAGAATATAATCTATTTCTCATTTGCTAAATATTTACAAATTAACCCTATTCTACCATACATAAGGATCATTTATAAATATTTCTCTCTCTCAGGAAATGAGAAAAGGGTCATATTTCAATTCATCAAAGATGGCCGTTTCAACCCCCCAGGTTGAGTCGTCAAATGCAAGGAACATGAGTGTGTTGTGTTATTTTTACAGCTTTGCAAGATTTTAGTTCAATTTTTGTTTCATTTTTAGTTGTCTTTCATGATCATGAGCATTGCACGGTTTTGAGACAGAATGCACGGTTATCAGACTGCTGTGCATTTTTCTGTTTTTTTTTTTTTTAATTTTGAACACTCTAGCAGGGGCCGATTCTACTAATTACAAACGTAAAGGTCGTGTCTCAAGAGCCAAAGATATTAAAATAAAGTGACAAGATCTCTGTAAGACTTCTATGCTTTATTACGATTTCTTTGGCTCTTGAGACACGACATTTACGTTTGTAATTTGTAGAATCAAGGGCCAGCTCAATAAGCTGATGCGTGTGTATCTTAAAGTTTTATACACACTAGGTTTTACCCTCGGCTTCGTCCGCGTAAATTTTTTCCAAATGGTACAGGTTATCAGAGGGCCGCAGCCAAAGCCTGACTCGTGCGGAACTGCGCAACGGCCACCGACCGCCGCCCGAGCAGCCACCGCTTGATAAGCACCGCCACGACGACCATGGTGAGTATATCCTGCTGGTGTACTAGCCTTTGATTGGTGAGTATATCCTGCCGGTGTACTGGCCCTCGGTTGGTGAGTATATCCTGCCGGTGTACTGGCCCTTGATTCTACAAATTACAAACGTAGATATCGTGCCCCAGTTGTCTCAAAAGCCAAAGTAATCGTAATGGAGTCTTACAGAGATCTTGTCACTTTATTTCAATTTCTCTGGCTCTTGAGATACAATTGAGACGCGATAGCTACGTTTGTAATTAGTAGAATCGGCCCCCAGGACAAGGAGTGAGTGTACAACAATATCGAGGCCGGTTAAAAAAACAAAATAAAAATGCAAAAAAAAAAGATTTGACTAAACTGCCAGTGTCATTTATGAAATAAAGAGGAACGGACCGCGTAGTCCAAGATCCCGGACACACCAAACCTAACTTTTAAGGACCATTTAGACGGTGCAAATTTCTTGTACATATAAGAGAAATAATTGCATTATGTTGCATGCAATAATTGCAGTGCAACAATTAACTATGAATAATTGCAAGCAACTGTTGTTTAGACTATGCAAATATTTACTTGCTTCAATTTGATTGTGTGCAACAGGCAAGAAACTTGCACCTTCTAAATGTGCTATTCTCACTAACAAAATTTATAGGAGTGGATAGTTTTCAATGTGTTAATTCGTCTAGACGGTCCGTTCAAAAATAGGAGGTGGCAAAGATAGATAAAAACATAGCTTACTTTTCTTATACCTATACTCAGTGCTGATTTTTACACATGTTACACGAGATAATATCAAAAATATATACGAACTCTATATAAGAACTTGTAATTTGAAATGTTGCTAACTTTTTTATGTTGTGGAAATGAGCACTAAAGGTAGACTTCGGAGCAATGCGGCTTGCGGCCTGCGTCATGCGTCACTTGCGGCCCATGCGGCCATGCGGCTGTAATGCATTTATGTATTAGAGAAGTGTATGAAACCCTTTCCGAGCGATACGTACCGTCGCATGCGGCCGTGACGCATCGCTCGGAAAGGGTTTTATACACTTCTCTAATATAAATACCTTCGCACATGGCCGCATGGGCCGCAAGTGGACGCATGACGCAGGCCGCAAGTCGCATTGCTCCGAAGTCTACCTTAAGAAAGAAATTTTGGAAATTCCACCCCTAAGGGGTTGAAGACGAAATACACGCGGGCGAAGTCGAGGGCAAAAGCAAGTTAATAATATAAAAGATATGTTAATGACACGAGAGCAGCCGGCCTATGACACGATTGGACTGCGCTTGCCACTCACCGGTGATACCAATTTGTACGTGAAACGATTGTGTTTTTTAATTAAAGACCAAAGATTAATGTTTTATACAAAACCAAATAAACATGTACTATGGTGCCTTACAGTCTTGGGAGTCTGTATAATTTAATTTAAGTTTTGTATCTAAAGCTCATAGTCCATTCGCTTTTATAGCTGTTTGAAGCAGGTATTTAAATGTACATTTGAAATGAGCTTTCGCAACGCAACGTTGTTGCAAAGTTGATGCAATCAACATTTCTCATTTGAGAGATACTGGTTTAAAATGACCTGTATTTGATCGGCAGTGATTCCGGTATTAAAGCGAACGAACTTTAAAAACATAAAATGATACATTTTGAAACAATTAAAAAACAAACAGTTTTAAAAGAATTTAAATGAAAAAAATACTGCTATTTACAATCGTTTCACAAATAATTCATTCCGTTTCATTTCCATGTTGTGTCACGATCCTTCTTGTTGTGTAAATACTGATATCCAAATTCGGGATCAATATGCTTGAGACGCAACCCTGTGTGCTTCAACTCGCTTTCGCCGGACAAAGCCGGTAATGGTCAAAGCGGACTCTGACCAGGCAACTTTCGTAGTTCCAAATGATGGCGATGTAGTTCATGGAGCCCGTATATATATTTTTTTAGGACATTAATTAGTTTCGTTAGTCTCCATTAAACACAACGCCATCTATCGGAAGATAATCTATGTTTTGTAAGCTCTGACTAACTCTTACGCTTAAGTTTTGATTACACCTCTCAAAATTACCTGCCTACAATATGTAAACATTCTATGTAATTTGTTGTTGTAATATATGTTGAAATTTGATCGAGAGGTTTTATGATTTTTACTAATAAGAGCATGTTCCACTATTTACTGATAACTATATAGATCGAGTTATTAGTGATGTACCTGATAGATAGTATTCATAATCTCCTGCAAAAGCTGATTGTTGTATAATAATTACTGTCAGCTCACAATTTGAAGTTTATGCCAAATGTCCAAAATTTTAAGCAGGTCGTCAAATCTCGTGCTGTCACCGTCTTACGATACAAAATCTAAACAGAGATGACTTTGCTTAAAATTACCATTAAATATTCTGTTAATCAGTAAATAGTGAAATGCCCTTTGGGTAAAACACTTGATCAAATTCATAGACCTCTGTAATACTAGCGATATTTGGCAAATATTTGACACTAAACAAACGTTGGTCAAATCCATATCTGTGGTAATTGGCAAACATTTGCTGTCGAATGTTGGTCAATACCGCATACCTGTGCTTTGCCGCTGTCCTCACGCCCCACATTGCCTGCCCATCTGTTGCTGTCACACGCCTCGCTACACTAAACCCGTCTTCAATATCTAGAAAGGCTATTTTTGTGTAGTTGCGGTTTTTGGGGACGCTGCCAGGGTATAATTGTGGATAAATAAATATTGCTTAACTATATTCTTGCAGTGTGTAGTATAGTATTTTATTGTCTGGTCAATGTTCATAATCATGATTTCTTCGTAGTTTTATGTGGGATCATCACTTTGTGTATGTCATTATACCTTTTTTGTGTTAATTTCGGAAGGCTCCTTTTTTGGCATCATTTTTGTCAGTCAGAATAGGTAAATTATCTTGATGTGCCTCTTAGCCACCAAGTAACAATTTACTTTCTTAGTAATTGTCATTATTTAGTATTTAGTTTGACCCGTCCATGGGTCGCTGGTTCATATCCGGCTCGAAGGACCACCACGCCGCATGTTTATATGAAATGCAGCGTGGTGAAACATAAATTTTCCTTGAACATAAACAAAAAATAAGTCCATTCATACTGGGAGTTATCCTAGGGAAGGAACGATGTTGTTTTGTTCTACACGCATCTAAAAATCCGATTTTCTATTTTCATTTTAAAAAATACATCCCGTGTTTTTATAGAAAAGAGACATTATGAACATTGACTGAACCACATTGTCCGGGTAATACGTAGAATAGCCGGCTAGTACGCTGTCGAAGTGTGGCGGGGTCTGTGCACTCATCATCACATGCATCAGCAGCTTTGCTGTTCATCATGGTAACACCGATACACGAGGGACTCTTTGGCGATAACTTAATGAGCAAAAGTAATTGATATTTTAGACTTTGTGTCTCATGCGCTAGAGTTTGACGTCTATTGGTAAAAATACAAGATTAATCAAAGCCTAATTTTTCAATCTGTCATGTCGCATTATCACAAGGACATTCTAAACATCCATGAAGCGACCATGAGGTTGTAGAATGGATTGACAACTTCCCTTTCCGTATTTGACTTTGCTGCAATATACCATTCGCAAGTAATAATACAAGGACAATCCATTCACGGACAATCATTTTGAAGATATCTTTAACTATCTTTAAATATCTTTCTTCAACGGCATTTAATAACGGTCTAATTTGAAAGAAAAGACTTTGATTTGACAAAAAATAGTAAACTAGTAAAAATAGCAGCAAACATTAAAGGTGCTTTGAAAGTATGTGTATTAGGATCCTTGTGTCTCTGTGATATGTGAAGCTTATTAGCCAAAGAGTTCCATCGTTCAACACTGGCGGGCGTTGTGTGGGGGGTCAGGCAGTCAGGGCTGTCCAACTGTGTCGCAGGCTGGCTGCACTCGCTCGCAGGGCTGCTCAAGCGGCGGCTCAGCGGGTACGTCAACTGGTCTCACGTTGCAGCCTGCCAGCGGCACCGGAACCCCACGTGAGTACCGACCTCGTATACAGCAGCTGCTGGCAGCCAGGGCTGGCCAACTGTGTCGCAGGCTGGCTGCACTCGCTCGCAGGGCTGCTCAAGCGGCGGCTCAGCGGGTACGTCAACTGGTCTCACGTTGCAGCCCGCCAGCGGCACCGGAACCCCACGTGAGTACCGACCTCGTATACAGCAGCTGCTGGCAGCCAGGGCTGTCCAACTGTGTCGCAGGCTGGCTGCACTCGCTCGCAGGGCTGCTCAAGCGGCGGCTCAGCGGGTACGTCAACTGGTCTCACGTTGCAGCCCGCCAGCGGCACCGGAACCCCACGTGAGTACCGACCTCGTATACAGCAGCTGCTGGCAGCCAGGGCTGGCCAACTGTGTCGCAGGCTGGCTGCACTCGCTCGCAGGGCTGCTCAAGCGGCGGCTCAGCGGGTACGTCAACTGGTCTCACGTTGCAGCCCGCCAGCGGCACCGGAACCCCACGTGAGTACCGACCTCGTATACAGCAGCTGCTGGCAGCCAGGGCTGGCCAACTGTGTCGCAGGCTGGCTGCACTCGCTCGCAGGGCTGCTCAAGCGGCGGCTCAGCGGGTACGTCAACTGGTCTCACGTTGCAGCCCGCCAGCGGCACCGGAACCCCACGTGAGTACCGACCTCGTATACAGCAGCTGCTGGCAGCCAGGGCTGTCCAACTGTGTCGCAGGCTGGCTGCACTCGCTCGCAGGGCTGCTCAAGCGGCGGCTCAGCGGGTACGTCAACTGGTCTCACGTTGCAGCCCGCCAGCGGCACCGGAACCCCACGTGAGTACCGACCTCGTATACAGCAGCTGCTGGCAGCCAGGGCTGGCCAACTGTGTCGCAGGCTGGCTGCACTCGCTCGCAGGGCTGCTCAAGCGGCGGCTCAGCGGGTACGTCAACTGGTCTCACGTTGCAGCCCGCCAGCGGCACCGGAACCCCACGTGAGTACCGACCTCGTATACAGCAGCTGCTGGCGAAAGCGGGGCGTTGCGGCTGTCCAACTGTCATCGCAGGCTAACAACTGCACTCGCTCGCTCGGGGCTAGGGCTGCTCAGCTCAGCGGCGGCTCAGCGGGTACGTCAACTGGTCTCACGTTGCAGCCCGCCAGCGGCTTTCTGGAACCCCGCAGCCGAGTGCGACCTCGTATGCAACAGCTGCTGGCAGCAGAACTGGTAACTGTGTCACCAGGCTGGCTGCATTCATCGCAGGGCTGCTCAGAAATTAAAATTACTTGCTTTTAACATGGGGATGGTAAACGACTAAGCGGGTCTGCCTGATGGTAAGTGATTACATACTTATGAACGAAAAGCTACAACACCAGGGTATCACAGCAGTGGCGGTCTTTCAAAAGACGTTGGCGTGAACTAGTTTTTAAGCAGACATCAATGGTCTCTCTCTGGTAAGTATACTTTTATAGTTAGCGAAGGATCTACAAAGTCTGGAGACGAGAAGTTAATTCTAGGACAACCACCGGAGCACAGTTATAGCATGGTGCTAACTACCCGATGAGATAATCCAGGGCAACATTATGCCCTCAAGGTATTCATGTTTTGCTCGTGAGAGAGCCTTGAGCGTGTATCCACTAGACAACATGGACGCAACATATTATGCTGCTATCTCGCTCTTCTATGACTAAAAGTAAAAGCACGTCGTGTTTCTCGCTCATGTAAACTGTACTGAGCAAGAAAGAGCTAATATGTCGCGTGTCGATGTATCCAAGTGGATACACAGCTTTAGTGTCGTTGTTTGGCCTCTGAAATCAGCCAATCGTGATCCTATGTTCAAAATAACCCAACTGGATTATTTATACGTGAGT
>CM031578.1:20664518-20820862 GCA_018467065.1 Ephestia elutella
GAAAACAGCAATTCATTTATATATTTGGAATTAAGAATATATAATTTTAAAACCATGGAATTAAAAAGCATTTTGGTCAAACTGGCCACGAATCTAATTAGTCAAACCGTAATATAGTAAATCTGGTCAGGGGCGTAGCTACAGCTGTATCAATTATACGGGGCCCGGGCTGGAGGCCCCAAACCAGTGGCGTAACAATAGGGTGACCCCGTTTAATTACCCCCGCAGAATATACAATTTAATGAAAAATATTGCGCTTATTCGGTTTAGGACAGATTCTAGTTTGGGCAGATTCTGTATTGGACATTCTGCGAAATTAAAAATTTAAATAATCTAGGTAGCAAAATAATTTCTGTTCTGGATGAAGTTGACTATTACAAGCGATTTTTACCTTTATGTTTATGTTGAATTGAAATGAGCATTTTGCGAACTAGACATTTTAAGAAATGGACATTCTGCGCTTTAATGGGTCGCGCAGTCGAAAAGGGCACCCAGTCGTCAGACTCTTGGATATTTTTTTTTTTCTTTGTGAGGCACTAGAAAGCAGAACCCATGGCGATGAATTTGTCACAGTGCCCCAAAGGTTGTAGCTACGCCACTGAATCTGGTACATATCAGGGTCTACTAGTACATTCAAGACCTGTGCAATGTGCAATTCATGTTACAAAAGTACATAAACGTCTACAAAAACAGTAAGCATTTTAGATATCGTAGGAGAATATTATGATGTTCATATATGTACTTTGGATGCAAATATTTTGTGCCTAACACTAGATTTTGAATTATGCTATGAAATAGAATAATAAAATATTAAATCGAGAAATTATACCTGCTTACTTAAATTTGTACCTATGTTTGTGACAATAACGGCCTGTTTCACCTGTCTGTTGCAAACCTACTGCTATAAATACTATCTATACCTAATCTGACAGCATAGAAAATAGATCACATTGTCGAATAACGTTATCTATGTAGTAGACATGTTTAAGGCGCGTTTCCACTAGGCAACAATTTTTGCCTAGAGAGAAATCGTCAATTTAAACATTTTATCAGCAAACAATGAAACATTATTGTCAGCCCTTATTGTCTTAAACAAAATAGCAAAAGAATTTTCGGTATTAGGGTATTGTTACAGTCTGGTAATTTATAAAACAATGCACAAAAAAAAATAAAACTGCTATTGAATTTGCAGCAGATGTAATAGCTTTGTTTGTATTCTATAATATAAGCGTTTAGGCGTCATAAAATTGGACTACATTTACCGAACGCGACACTTGGATTCACAAACAGACGGACGGACTACAAAGTGATCATAAACGGTTTTCGTTTTTACCATTTGACTCATGGAACCCTAAAATTAATAAGGAACTTGGTGATTTTTTAGACTTGATTAGACCCATAAAGTTAGAAGATTTTTTTTTAATTTTCTGACTTTTTCTGTCTGTGAACTCGGTTCAGATTCAAATGTAGTACAAATATTGTTTTCTAAAAGAAATTAACGTTAGTACAAATAGTTGTGTTACTTCAAAATGGCGGGAGCATGACGCCAATGACGGTTTATAAATCTTAAAATAAGTCTGTCGGAAAACATAAAAAAGAGTGTGTAATAAACGACCATGTAGGCAAAGTCGCTGTCAACAGCCAGTCAGTTCTTTACGAATTGTATGGTCACAGTTAATTTAAATCTATTTTTTAAATAGAGACAAATGAGCATGCGGGTTGCCTTATTCATTCGAAATAGTATAAAAAGTAGTCCAATTTTTTGATTGCGGTGTCGGCATATGATTCCTATGACTATATGGATATAGTTCAAACGATCGATGTAAATATTCTGTATTATATTGTTAAGTAACGAAGCGTTTTAATTTCCTTAGGCGGAAATAGATATTTTTTAACACGTGTAATTAGAACCATAGATTTTACAGCTTATTTTTTATTTTGTAGAATAATTGTACAATGTTAATTTTATTTCAAATTACGTATGACCAAATGTGTAGATTATTTTATTGTTCTATGCTTTACGAACATCGTGACGGAATTTATACAAAACCTTTCGCTTTAAGAGGCGACTATAGATGTCACTTTATAATAACGCCGTGTTACAAATTGAGGGTTATTGGTTTTCTCATTATAGTTGGCGGCTGGCAAGTAAGGTCAGATGGTATAATACTGTCATAGGTTGTCAAATTCAAATGACAGGATTGTACCATCTGACAGATCTCATTAGCCAGTAGCGCCAACTGGCAAGCGGAAAAACGAATCAATGAAGTAACTTTGGCATCTATAGTTGCTAGACTCTGAAAAGGGTAAAAAATGGTAATTTGATTGGAAGACCTTGTGTAGAAAGGGTATTACATAATAAAAAAGGCACAAAACGTTAGTTAAGATTTTACACAAAAAACTGCAAGTATGAGCGTTATTATTTTTACAAAGTTTTACTTCTCGAATTTCGCGTTTTTAAGTACAGACACTTGAGTATTAGACACCTTATGGATGCTCTTTTCTGGACAAGATGTCGAAAGGTTATTGGACTCCTGTCCTGTATTAGGTACGCTTGTAAGCTTCTGGCAACGGATACATATCTATAAGTTAGTTTGAAAGCAAATTAGCAAGAATAGCATTTCTAGACCTATTTGCGTCTCGCACAGTCTGTATTTTTTAACTTGTTCAGTTTAACTTTAGGTCTCCATCTAGAGACTTTATCTATAAATAGTGAATGATAATACAGAAAATAATAAGTATTTTACTTTGAACGACACGGCTTAACGTTCCAAAAGTATGGACTTTGGAACGTTAAGCCGTGTTGGTCTCGGCCAAACACAAAAACCGTATTGTCTCGCGTGGTGGGTCACGGCAAGGCCCATCCTACTTATAAATAATATATACAGACAAATCACACAAATTAAGTTAGCCCCAAAGTAAGTTCGAGACTTGTGTTATGGGATACTAACTCAACGATACTATATTTTATGACAAATACATATATAGAGAAACATCCAAGACCCAGGCCAATCTAGAAAAGATCATTTTCCATCATCTTGACCTGACCGGGGATCGAACCCGGGATCTCCGGTGTGCCAGTCTGGCGTGATAACCGTTAGGCCACGGAGAGGTCGTCAACTTATCCACCCACTAGCTGTCGCCCGCGGCTTCGCCCGCGTGAGTTTCGCTTAGATAAAAAATCTCTCTTGGAGCTTTTCATCAGATGTTCTAGATCTTCAATTTTTATACGTCAGCAGATATGGTCATCAGGTTGAACGACTTCAATAAGGCGCCATTTCCATATATGTTATAGTGTAGCTGGTCTCTTGCAGTTCTTCATCAGATGTTCCAGATCTTCAATTTTTATACGTCATCAGAAAATGCTCATCAGGTTGAACGACTTTTGTTAAGGCACCATTTCCATATTTCTTATAGTTTAGCTGTTCTGTTAAGGTTCTTCATCAGGTGTTCCAGTTTTCAAAATAAATTATGCTGCGCCTATATGTTGCCCAGGCTTAATAGCTATACAACAAAAAAAGTTTCATTCAAATCCGTCCGGTAGTTTTTGCGTGAAACGCGTACATACATACAGACAGACAGACAGACAGACAGACGGACAGACAGACAGACAGACAGACAAGAAATTCCAAAAAAATAT
Source organism: Ephestia elutella (assembly GCA_018467065.1). NCBI lineage: Eukaryota > Metazoa > Arthropoda > Insecta > Lepidoptera > Pyralidae > Ephestia > Ephestia elutella. The sequence goes on from CM031578.1 coordinate 20,668,159, forward strand.
TTTTGCTTTCTATTATTCTTTTTAGGTGTCCCTCTATCCATTTCAGTCAAAAATATTAAATGTACAGACAAAATATTTTTACTGTTTTTTTATATTATATGTATAGATAAAGAGAGAAGGCCCACGGACGAAATATAAAGAACTACTTATATACTATTTTATATAGATACTTTATGTATCGTCCCTGGGAAGAAGCCAATGCCCCAGTATAAGAGGATACCTCAAAAATAGCTGCTTATGATTTACTTTTAAATATTGGACCGATATAGTTAAAATATAAGCGAAGGAAGTCACGAGCACAATTTTGCTTATAACTATGTATCCGTTTGTGAGTGCGACGAAGTTTGTGGGATTAAGCACTGCCGTGCTCATGACGGGCGCAGGGCCGGCGATAATGAAGCGACTGCTCTAAAATTATCATTGAAAAATGTTAACTCCTTTTAATTCATCGCGCGTAGCCATAAATCCAATGGTTTACTCGAAGAAAACTTCCACGAGGTTCTACTAATAAGAGCTAGGTACGTTCTACTAGTAAAACCAAAGGCAGAATCAACAGACTGCTGACAGTATAATTTCAAAATTTCTGTAATTCTGCTAGTGTTAAATTGCCTCCGGATGTGTAAAAAACATGATCGCTACTTGTACATTGCAGTGATGTGAAACAGAATTTAGTTTTAAAAAAGTGATATTCTTTTACCTGTTGTATTGTAACTGTATTGTCGCCGGCCCCCGTAGCTACTAGCGCCCTCTAGTCCGCACGCCGCCCACGTGCAAGCCTTAGCGTAAGAGACTATTTAAACAAATCTATTTAATAAAACAACGATTAACTTGTTTTGTCGCAATTATTATTACTTTTAATGTGTATTGTAATAAATGCGGATCAAAAATTTTTGTGGGTTTTTTTATTCTTCACCGCATTGGTTATCCTAATATTAATGCGAAAGTGAGTTTGTAACATCTTACTCTTCTGCCATCGCTCTATACTTCTTATCGAGTGAGTTATTTATTATATACCTACACTGAGGCTGGGGTCCAGATTTTATTTAATTTGCCTAAAGGCATCAGACATTTACGACTACCGCCATCTGAGTTGGCAGCAGCCGATACACACACTAGTGAACAGAAACAGCCAAAATGTGCAGGATTTCCCTCACGACGACGCGGCGTCCATCACCGGGTGTGTATTCTGGATTGAGGGCCCAATTTTTTAAATTGTCCCGGAACGAAATAAGATTCACAGGAGCAATTGGTTAAAAATAGTAAAAACTTAATGCAAATACCCAAAAATTTCTAAAAAGTAGAATTATGCCTGTAATCATTATCTAACGTGGGCCCTCAATCCAGACGCCTGCAAAAAAAAATTTCAGAAAGTACTATTTCTGGGTTAATCATTTTTATTTCAGAATTTAGTAAAGAATTTCTTAAATATTTTAACAAGTTCCCATTTTTGTAGAATATACCATTACAGATTTATAGCGGTCTATCTTGGGCCCTCAGAACACTAAAATGGGTATCTGCAAAATGTGACTTATCGTAAAGAGAATTCATAAAAAACTACGATCAATATACACTACTTAGATACCTCAGTGAATTAGTAAAAAAGAAATAATGGCCCAAAAAGTTAATTGTCAAAAAGTTAATAAATTTCTAATTTCTGATCTGAGGGCCCAATACTATCGTTTTTTATTGAGTAGACTCAACCTCGTATACTAATTCAAATTAGAATATATTTTATTACTATTTTTTAACTAAAATTTAACATATGATCCGTTCTTCTAAATGCTATATTTTATGAGAAAATTGAATTTCAAGTTTTTATATGAGAAAATTTTGTAGGGTGACCACAGAATTTTCATCATCAGCGGGGACTTTTTCGACGACCTCCGTGGCCTAACGGTCCTGCACGCCGGACAGTCACACCCAGTGGTCCCGGGTTCTATCCCCTGGTCGGGTTAAGATGAAAATGATCTTTTTCAGTTTTTGCTTGGGTCTTGGATGTTTTTCTATATGCATGTAATTTCTGTTATGTTTGTATTTGTCAGTTGATGCAAATAAACGTCTTATCTGTCTATTATGTCGGTACTTGTTACAAAATATGGTATCATTAAGTTTGCATTCCACAACAAGTCTCGAACTTACTTTGGGAGCTAAATCAATCTGTGTGCTTTGTTCGTAGGTATATTTATTAAAAATCTGTGCAGATGGAAAGTAATTAAATTGCAGGTGAATGAATTAAAAATACAGTTATTGTTTATATTTATATGTTATTTTAAATTGTATTTATGTTGTATGCATACGGGCGTAGTTGCCTGTAGCAAATAAACAAAGAACTTTTATTTAACTTACCGACCAGTATGATGTCCTACGTAGTCATTGTATCTGTGTACAATTCACCAGAGACAACGCCAATCCACAAACCAATCAAATTCGTTACGATTAATGAAACCATAGACATAGAAAGAAAAAATCATTCTTTAACAGACTTACAAACTTGATTGTCAAATAAAGCCCAAAACGTTCATAATAGTGTGCTCCAAATTCAATTTGTTTTTTACAAATTGTTATTAATAAGGAACCAAAACACAATAAAAATGTCAAACTTGACAAAAACGAACCTCACACAGAAGATATAACCTGTCCATCACCAACATAGGCAAAAATCCATATCTGACATCCCCGCTTCCTCAGCTGTCTGTGTATCTCTAAGGAAAATTATTTTTAAATTTTCTAATTCTAGGAATGAAACACAAATGGGTTATGATTTTTTTTACTTCATTGTTGTAATCTATACATATAATAAAACAGTAAAAATATTTTGTCTGTACAATTAGTATTTTTGATTGAAATGGATAGAGGGACACTTAAAAATAATAACGGCGAAGAAAGCAAAAAACATTTTTTAGAATTTCTTGTCTGTCTGTCTGTATGTATGTACGCGTTTCACGCAAAAACTACTGGACGGATTTGAATGAAACTTTTTTTGTTGTATAGCTATTAAGGTTCCACTAGTCGATAATTTTCCCATACAAATTTCTTCGGGGGGTTTTTACTCCATTGTTTGACATTGTACATCCAAAGTTAAACATGATATCGTTTTTGTGTCATTATTAATTTTGTCTGTACGGATCCAGAATAGTAAAATAAAAAGCCACTCAAAGTTTGTGAGCCATCAAACTTTAGTTTTTCGTGCTAATTTTAATACAACTTTGCTGGCGTAAATAAGTAATAAAAGAAGTGTAAAACTATCGAAAACAAAAAAACCGCACCGACAAAAGTTCAGTTATCGAAGATTCCTAATAAACTTTATTTGTGATTGATTTGAGCAGTAGTTTTTTCAGAAAACCCGATTTTCCAAAGGACGTTTCGCAATTTTTCACGCGCACGATTTGATATGAATTGTCGTGCATTTCACTCAATAATGTTCCCCGGCGCGGACGGGGCGATTGCGGTGCGGAGGGAAGAAGCTCACGCACACCTGCACAATACTTACGTCACTTTCGTTATTCGCTCGGTCACAGAATTAATATAAGTACTACGTAGCTCGGTACTACCTACCTACTATGTCTGAATTGGCGTTGAATTGGACTTACCTACGTAATTGAAATTGTTGATTTGAGTGGATTTTGTATTGGTTGACTGAAGAACAGGCGTGAAAAACTTCAAATAAACATTGAGTAAGTGTTCTACCGACGACCTCCGTGGCCCAACGGTCATCACGCCGGACTGCTACACCGGAGGTCCCGGGTTCGATCCCCGGTCGGGTCAAGATGGAAAATGATCTTTTTCAGATTGACCCGGGTGTTGGATGTTTATCTATATATGTATTTGTTATAAAATATAAAATTATCGTTGAGTTAGTATCCTATAACACAAGTCTCGAACTTACTTTGGGGCTAACTCAATCTGTGTGATTTGTCCGTATATATTTATATTATACTAGCGGCCCGCCCCCGGCTTCGCTTCCGGGTGGACAATATATTTATTTTTAGGGTTCCGTACCTCAAAAGGCAAAAACGGAACCCTTATAAGCAGAGATCAGGATATTCCAGTACATATTTACCTAAACTTCGAGGAGCACGTAACATGAGTGGATAACACCACCTTTAATACATTTTTAACACCGGCATTTAAAAATCATGAATTGTTATTGTTGAATTTTATAGAGATAATATAAATTTAGTTACAAATTATTGATTGAACCATATTATTCTACTTTTTGGAGAGTTCCGTACTAAAAATTGTGTCAAATTAAAATGTTCTTCAAGAGCTAAATAAAATAAAAATAAAAACTAAATATCTGAATTCAATTCAGTTATTTGAAAGATATCGAAAAAAAAATTGTTTTATTTTTTTTAGAGGTGTAATATCGAATACTCGGTCACTTTGAGCAAAAAAATCAGAAGTATTTTTGCGATTTCAGACAGCACTCAAAACATATGGGGTACTTCATTATTTTGCGATTTCAGACAGCAATCAAAATATGTATGGGGTACTTCCCTCGTTGACCTAAAAATTATGAAATTTGTCAGAAAGCAAGAATTACTTAGTACAGTACAGTACTTGTACAGGAATAAATCTGAAAAGTTGTAAATATGTTGTTGGAAGTTAAAAAAAAAAGTGTTACAAACTTATTTTTTGCGCTCGATGCAATATGAATCCTAGGGAGCAAACTGCAGAGTTAAGTTTGTTTTTTAAAACTTGATTAGCGTCTACGCTGAACCCCCCGGTGCGCGAATTTGAATCGCACTTGACCGGTTTTAGGGTTCCGTACCTCTAAAGTAAAAAACGGAACCCTTATAAGATCACTTTGTTGTCCGTCTGTCTGTCAAACTTATTTTTCTTAGGACGCTTAAAGGTATCAATTAGAAATTAATATCTAATACTCGGATACATGGTCTCTTTTAGCAAAAAAATAATCAAAATTATACGTCAACGCGATCAAGAGATATTAGGTACCTACCGTAAAATAGTAGCGAAATTTCGTATATGTTTGCGATTTCAGGCAGCAATCAAACCCTACGGGGTACTTCCCGTTGACCTAAAATTATGAAAATTTGGCAAAAAGCAAGATCTAACAGTATGCCATAAACTGTAAATATGTTGTTGGAAGTTTAAAAAAAATGTTACAAACTTATTTTTGCGCTCGATGCAGTACGATTCCCCTGGTGGAATCAAACGTTGCAAAGTTAAGTTTGTTTTTGAAATTTCTAGGTCTTTCAGTGAGAGTGTACGGGTCAATGCCTCGTACAATTCGCGAGCATCAGCAAAATAAATACATCGCGGCGCTCGCTTTACTAAAATCGAGTCGGTTCACGTTCAACTTTAAGCAATTTCACATAAAGTGGCGTGTTCTCGCTATCAATATCATTTTCTATTAGTTTTTCCTGTCATAAATTTATTATCATTATTTTCCGGTCAAGTTATCAGTGTATCATTCTATCATTTTAGCAATAACTTTTAGTGTGCCAATTTTCTATCAATAAACATTTATATTCTTCAGTACAGAGTTATCATTGACTATCAATCTATCAGACTATCATTCTATCAATCAATAGTGTATAGGTAACAAACCACACAGAGAGCTATAATGTGAGATGCTTTTCGTGTACGGAATCCCTCGGTGCGCGAGTTTGACTCGCACTTGGCCGGTTTTTTTAAATGATACCTACCTCCTACTAAAATAAATATTGATAATAACAAGCAAATTATTAAAAATAAAATAAAAAACACGACTGACAACTCACATAGCCTATGTCACTCGGGAAGGAATGCAAGGAATCTAACAATAACTCTCACATCAAAATCTGTTAAGCCGTTGAGGACTTATGGTGGAATAAAAAAGAAACTTACATACACATACATACATACATACTTACATACATACATACGCATGAACCCTGAAAACATAACACTCCTCTTTTTTGGTCAGTCGTAAAAACATACGAAAAACGCGCCCGCTTTCAGAGATAGCTACCTATACTGCGCCTTGAGTCTTCGCTAGGTGGTTTCGCGGCGCGTTGCTGGTATTTAGATAACTCGTAGTATTTCGGAAACTATTGATCCAAATTACATGCAGTAGAAAAGCAAATATTAAATAAATATATTAAGTACTTGTGACGATAGACTTGTTTAATTTGATAAGGATTAATAAGTTCTGGTTAATATCACCAGTTAAAAAACACGTAACGATTTTAATTATTTTTAAAACATAAAAAGTAGTTATTGTGGCCTGAAATATAAAAGCTAGATATGTCATGCTATCGCGGACTTTTTTTGTAGACCTATTATAAGAATACACAATTCCATCCATACATGATTTTGATACATCTCTTAGGTACATATGATTTGATTAGCATTTCTTATCGAAAACGCTGTCCAATTGGACAGCGTTTTCGATGAAAGCTGCCGGGCGGCAATTTTTTTCCGACTTCCTTAACAATTATCGTCATATTTCAACTAATATACACAAAACCTAAACAAATTATACACTAAAACCTTTCTCATGAATCACCCTATCTATTAGTGAAAACCGCATCAAAATCCGTTCAGTAGTTTTTGAGTTTATCGCGAACAGACAGACAGACAGACGCCGCGGGGACTTTGTTTTATATTATGTTATGATTATGATTTATTTATTTATTTGTTTCTTATGTCTGGGCACCTGATAAAAACAACATTGTATTATGTATTGTGTAGGTAGGTACTTTACCTACCGGTAAGATACTACACAGTATTAGACATACCACAACATTACATTATTAGTAGTAGACATACCTACCTATAGGATAAGAAGATTCACATAAAATGAGTAATGTAGGTAGGGTACCTACATTACTCATTTTATGTGAATCTTCTATCCTATAGGTAGGTATGTCTATATCCTGACTATAATAAGCAATCTATAGGTATATAAACGCCCGCGCCGCCGCGCCTTTGTAGTTATATTGTACGAAATTGTAGGTACTGTCTGGCTTTCGGCCGACCGGCAGGCATAGCGGCGCAGCCCGACCTGCTGGCTCGGCTCGGTGTTGTGATTGTTGAATCGTCTAACGTCGTTTCATTCGCTTCGGACAGGTGTTTGTGTGCGTGCGCTCGGTGTTGGCATGCGTACAGATAGCGTCTGACTGCTCATCACTGATTCTCTCTCTGTCGGACACAATGCTAGGTGAAACAGCTTGCTTTTTGGCCGCGCCACGCCACTGAGTTCGAGCTCGCGGCTAGTGCAACCTTAAGCCTGGGCAACATATAGGCTATAATTGATTTTGAAAACTGGAACACCCCTGATGAAGAACCATAGCAGAACAGCTAAACCAGGGCTTGCTAACCTGGTTAAAATTCTAAACACATCTCACTCGATGCTGCCATACATTTAAAAAAAAGAGCGTTTTAAATCAGTTACGGTTACGAGCAAAACCATATATTATTTCTGGTTATGTTCAAAGCGCGATATCATTTCAGTTCCTGTTCAAAATACCGGAAAGACCCAAAACATTTCTGCTCTTTTCGACGAGATCAAAGTGATATTTCTATCTCGCTCTAACTATGATTATTTCTCCACTCTCGCTCGATACTAAATCTAACCAATCTACACGTTGGACTTGCAAATGCGTAAGTGAGGGATAAAACGCTGAGCGATATACCCGTCACTTGTCACTCGCCCGCGCGGGATTAACCGGGTAATTTCCTGCTCGCGAGACCTGATTCAAAAGTGGTTTTCTACTCCGATCGTAATGGCACGAGCAGTTACTGCGTAACCAGGTCAAAACACTTATTTTTTAGGTTTTTTATTAACCGGTTTCAAGCCCTGAGCTAAACTATAAGAAATATGGATATGTACCTTAACAAAAGTCGTTCAACCTGATGAGCATTTTCTGCTGACGTATAAAAATTGAAGATCTGGAACATTTGATGAAGAACTGCAAGAGACCAGCTACACTATAACATATATGAAAATGGCGCCTTAGCAAAAATCGTTCAACCTGATGAGCATTTTCTGCTGACGTATAAAAATTGAAGATCTGGAACATCTGATGAAAAGCTCCAAGAGAGATTTTTCATCTAAAAGCCAGAAACTCACGCGGGCGAAGCCGCGAGGCGACAGCTGAAGTATATATTAAGGTGGTGGCAATTACATAGGTACTTGATTTTGAAGAATGGTTTTATAAAGACGTAACTTTATAAACGCACATACATAACATTAAAATAAAACTAATTATAGTACCGCCTAGCCTGTATCGTAAAGTCATTACAGTACTCTAAAACAAACCTTTTCATCTGTACAGATTTATCAATGTCCCGCTGATGATGAAAATTTGTGGTCACCCTACAAAATTTTCTCATATAAAAACTTGAAATTCAATTTTCTCATAAAATATAGCACATTTAGAAGAACGGATCATATGTTAAAATTTTAGTTAAAAAATATATTCTAATTTGAATTAGTATACGAGGTTGAGTCTACTCAATAAAACCGATAGTATTGGGCCCTCAGATCAGAAATTAGAAATTTAATAACTTTTTGACAATTAACTTTTTGGGCCATTTTTTTACTAATTCACTGAGGTATCTAAGTAGTGTATATTGAAAGCGTAGTTTTTATGAATTCCTTACGATAAGTCACATTTTGCAAGATACCCATTTTAGTGTTCATTGAGAGGCCCAAAAGATAGACCGCTATAAATCTGTAATGGCATATTCTACAAAAAATGGGAATTTGTAAAAAGAAATATTTAAGAAATTCTTTACTAAATTCTTAAATAAAAATGATTAACCCAGAAATAGTACTTTCTGAGATTTTTTTTTGCAGGCGTCTGGATTCGAGGAGCCCACGTTAGAGTGTAATGATTACAAAAGCATAATTCTACTTTTTAGAAATTTTTTGGGTATTTGCATTAAGTTTTTACTATTTTTAACTAATTGCCCTGTGAATCTTATTTCGTTCCGGGACAATTTAAAAATTGGGCCCTCAATCCAGATACACACCATCACCGGCAGGCAAGTGGGTGGATCTGAGTGAAGTAAATTACTACCAGTCAGATAGGTCTACAACTTCATGTGTGGGCGTCATTATCACTTAGCCCCACCACCGCTCTATCTACTGAATTGAAATTTCACATACACATAGTACTGAGGACATAAGGAACCTTTTATCTCGGGGGGGGGAAAATCACTATTCCCGTGGGCTAAGCTAGTCATTCTTTATTTCCCAGCACCAGTAACACATTGTGCTACTTTTAACACTAATGTGTGAAGGCCGGGAATTTTTTCCTCTACCTCGCTGGGGCTGGAGAATTTCCCAACGAGTAACACAGACTGAATGGATCCTGCGAGCCGTTTAGTTACAATTTTACTCATTGGGAAAAGAAAGTACATAGTCCCGAGAATTACTGCACACATTTAGCAGCAGTCTTGTAAAAATAACAGGAAAGGAACGAAAGTAAATCAAAAAGACGAAATTTGGCGCACATAATCTTTTTATTACGCACTTGATTTTACATTTTTTTTGAAGTTCACTTATAAACAACATGTCCTCAGCACGACACTGTAACAAAAAGAAACAAATAATTAGGATAATTCGATCTTTAATAATTTTAAAATGTGGAAATTAGGATCAAGAAAGATTTTAACGTCATGGCATTCAGCAGTAGCAAATAAACTTGTAGTAACATCATTAGGATTATTTTAAGACAAAAAAGATCATTGAATAAAATAGAAATGCGAGTCACAGATTTATTCCAGATAGAAACAAGACCCAATATGAAGCATCGACTGCGCATGTAAGACTCGTGGAGGGAATGTGCGTGAAAGCGGCTAAGGTGCTACACACCATTAATTCCAGTTTCCCTCCGCAAACCGCACTTCCAAGGACATCAATTTTTTGTTTCTGCTATATACTATATATTATATGGAAAAAATATAGGGGCCTTTGCCCAGCAGTGATCCACCAGGCCAAAAAAAAAAAAAACAGTAAAAAGTACTTATAAAAAAATATATTTACCTTATCACAGTGGTTGTCTATGACCGTGGCCGCTCCTTCTTCTCTTTGTACAGCGCCTAGAAGAGACACCGTTCCAGCTACCTTCACCACCTGCAACAAGAGGAACACTTTCGGTGTACACTTTACAGTATGTAGACATCCAACGCTACATTGCCTAGAGTCAGTAGAGTGAGTTCACATCATGGCATTCAGAGTAGCAAATACTCCGGTCCAATAAATGCAAATCATCATTCAGTTAATTGTAAACCTGGGTCTTCACCAAATAGCCACTGATGATTAAGAATGATCATTTTTCATTTTCTAAACATTTAAAAATGAACCTTATAAAAGGTTGCATAAGATTTATTTTTAAATATTTAGAAAATGAGAATATATTCAAAGATTTACCAATTGGCCGTTTTAGAGCCCCTGAACATAAAGATTAACCAAAATTCATTCAAAAAAAAATTTCAATGGCACATTTTAGTAAAAAATTAGATAAATTCTGTAACAATAGAAATTGTTTACAGAATTTACATCTCTATTTTTCTAATACTGGATTAAGTTAGCTGCAAATCGAGACGGAATCAACATGCTGTACTTATTTTACATGCTCCAAAAATGCAAATATCTAGCATAACTAATGTTCATCAGAGGGATTAAATAAGGCATCTGGGTTAAAGCGATGACAAATGAGCATGACAGCAACACCAACTGATACCAAATGACACGAGAACACTATAAAGTGAACAGTGCAGTGAGTGACTATGGTTTATTTAAAGAAATGGGTATGATTAAAAAATCACAACAACCCTTAAATCTGACTCCGGGAATGTCACCAACGGCGTGACCTTTACGACCAGAATCCTGCCACCAACACCTCATCGTTCTCTTCAATGTGGTTGAGACAACCGTCCCGGGGATCGAAACGCTGTCACCTTCTTTCCATTCTTGATGAGTTGCACTCGGACGCACTTCCGGATGGGCAGAGTTAGGCTGCTTGGCTTCTACACCACTGCAGACAATTAAATACTATTGAGTATCATATAGAAATAGGTTATTGCCTTAAAATATTAAGTTAGTGTAAAATAAAAACCTATAAATTTAAAAGGCGGCTAGGCTGAAGTGGAGATTGGGCAGGTCACATGGGCCGTATGCATCCCGAAAGATAGGCTCACATACTTACCACCTGGGTCCCAGCTGATGGGCACAGAAGAAGCGAGGAAGGCCTAAAGACAAGATGGTCGGATGAACTTTCAGGGCATTCGGAAACAGAAAGTGGATAGAAAAGACCACAGATAGGGGACACATGGAAAGAGAGTCAGGAGGGCTTTTGCCCAGCAGTGGGGCATATAGCTACAAAAAAAAAAAAGATTCAAGAATATCTGGCAGAAAATCTCAAATGTGCCAAAAAATAGAATTTACAGCTTTTTAGGTCAAAAATTAGAGTTGGCCACCATTTTGCTTGATAATAATAAAAATAGTTTAGGTTAGTGTCAGTCTGGGAAGGTTAACAGTTCGAAATATATTCACACAGTATAGTAAACTTGTATTAAACTAACAGTAAAGTGTCACACATTGGAGTAAATTAGCAAAGTCCACAAACCACATGTGTACACAAATAACTGTTACACAGAAATCCAGGAGGCTACTTAATTCTCAGTAATGCACACAAGTTTACTAACCTCAATCAAAAAGTTCATTGAGCCTCAGGTTCAATATTTACAACAGATAATCTTCATTGATGCTTCTCCCTCGGCGTGGTCGTAGGGGACGCCACCACTCGCAGTATTATTGTCTGTGAGTTGTAGTAGGAACACATTCACAGGCATATTATACCGCGCGCGAGGGAGCGTCCAACACTCCTAGAAAGATCGCTAATGCGCGAGACACGCACTGCGCATTGTAACTCCATAAAAACAATGCTTCATTAACATTTAACTGTACTTTCTTGCCAAGACAAACATGCACATATCGCACGATATAACACTTTTTGCCCAGATCAAACTTAGAAATTTAGAGCAACGTACTTACACACTTTTTCCAGGACAATGCCCCTTAGCGTGAGGATGCACCACCGAAGGGATTAGCCTTCCATCTCGTGCCCATGTGTGCCTTCTTGTAGTCTTTGTCGGCCCATCGCTGTTCTCTGCGATGGTTCACGTGCTTGCGCGCCGATGCGAATACTCACGGGGCTTACCTGAAATTTCATTTTGCCGGTTACCACTCAATGTTTACATTTTACACTGAAATCGATTCAAAGCTTTTCAAAAGAACTAATCTTTGAAAATATTACTTTGATCGTGTTTTACAATAAACGTACCGACTTGTACTTTGATGGAAAGAGATTTATTTTTACACCACGAGAAAAACATGCCTGCGCCAATGGCCGAACACCTAAGCGTGCAATCTTTTTTTCACATTTTTCTTACACAATTCTTGCACAATTTCACTTTTATTACTGCACGCCTATTTCTGCACTTTTTCACATTGTAATAAAACGAAATATAGAAATAAACATCAACAAAATAGACACAAAAACTACTCCTTACCCATTTGGATAGCACGACACCAGTCGGCTACGGATAGGAAAAGAAATTATCAGCCAACCAACCAACAGTCTCAATTCGACATTCTGACCAACATTATAAACTTAACTTCTGTGTTGCCATAACCCGTGCAACCCGCGATCAATAGAAATAGTGCGTGCGTTGATGAAAAAGCCGTACGGTACGGCTTTTTCATAAACGCACATGGTTGTAGGCTCGGTTGTAGGTATATTTTTTACGAGTTCGACTCGCGCATCGAGGATTCCTCGGTGTGCGGTTCCAACTTAACCGAGTCTGCATTGCTGCTGGCCTTCTCCATAAAAAAATTAAAGATGCCCACCACCCCATCACGTGAGCGACCACCGACCACTGCGTTACTCTCTGCTATCGATTACCTATATTTATTTATTTACCGCAGGCCGAGCACGCGAAACTCGGCGCAACTCACTCCAGCTCCACCCGTCAGACGAATGAAAAAAGAAATGAAAATAGACATGACATACCTACAAAAAATCGTGCATACCTTAACCCGGCGAAGACAAAGGATTTGACACAAAGATGGCGGCCTGCCCATACTAAATAATAGTCACAAAACATGGAAACCGGCCGCATAACTAGGTTTAGCCTGACAAACCCTCGCCATATTGCGGAAAAGCAATAGAACTAATTTCTTACACTGGCAACTAATGTGCAACTAATTTAAAAACCTATCTGTCATTTCTCCTGTCAAAGTTTGACTTTCGATCAAGAGCGGATCCAGTATTTTTATTTCTATGGGAAGGGCATCGTTTTCCGTTCTCGAGAATATTTTCGAGAAATTTTTAAGGAAGTTTCAGCTTGTTCTTGAGCTTGAAAATTTCGAGAACGGAACATCACTAATGGTGACGGTATTTATTTTTTTATTATGTTTATTAAATCTTGTTATTTTGACAACTCTAATCTTAATTTGATAGTACTGTTATGGAACCTGCCTCCATAGTACAAATGTACACAAAATAGCATTCGGGGATGTTGGGGCCTCCCCCAACATTCCCGGGGAATGTGCCCCCGAGTATCCACCCTATAGATCCGCTACTTCTTTCAATAATGTTACAATATTCAACGCATAAGTGCTGCCTCTAATTCAGGGTTTTTATATTTCTGGTCAGGCTTTACCGTTTGTATATAAATTGTTATGAATGAATGAATGAAATATTTATTGACAGACTACTTTGAGTCTCTGTTACTTGTCAATAAATCAATAAATATATAGTAAAATGTGTACCGGGCACAGAAATAATTTTTTTTTTTTAAATATAAGCAGAAGAAACACAAAGGGGATTGAAGATTTGTGGCATACCTACTGGCCGCCATTTTGATTTTTTCAAAATCGCGGCCAGCCTTGCAACCTTTATAAATCGATAGCTGACATCAATACCAATAAAAAATATTAATACAACAATGCTCGTAAAGTGTCAGGTTTCGAAATAATAGCCGTCAAAGTTGATCACGTGACGTCCATAATGTAAGCTAGGTACCTACATGTGTTCGAATGTATTAACATGTTAAAAATAATAACTTTTAGAACAAATATGTATGTTGCATTATATCTGGTTATTAAAGAAACATTTATACATGTAATGTTATGTACTTTTTGAACATAATAACTTATTTTGTGACCGTCTTAGCTTGTGTGAATGTATTGTCTTGCCTCCATTTGATTTAACTATCAATACGACAGTTATAGGATAAATAAAACAAAAGTATAAAAATGTATGTAAAACAATGTAATAGATAAGATAGGTATTAATCACACAGTCTAAAATACAATTGACAATACTCGTTACATATATATGTTGTGTAATGGTTCTGTGGTTATATTTACCATTTGTATAAGGGCTGGTAAATTCGGAGTTTAGAAGTAAACAGTTATAACGGAACATTATGTAATAAAAAATGGTTGTAGAAATTATTTAAAGTTCCGTTGGCAATAACAATAATCATAAAATAAGTTGCCATAAAAATAATGTTAGGTACGGTCCTTTGTTGCGAAGGCATTGTGCATTCTGGTTATTGCTTTACGATGCTTTCGCAAAGTATAGGTGCCGTTAAGTCCGTGGGAATGTCACGGAACGCCACAACTACAATTTCTAGCTTATTCACAAAAAGGAAAAGAAAAATTATAAGACCGGCTTTATGAACATTTTTAGGAGTCATGTTTTTATTAACTTCTAAGACTATAAACATAAAATGTTTGTAACATCGGTAACAAAAACCACTAACGTAACTTTCTTGTACAAGTGAGACACATTTTTATTAGGATAAGGTTTTAAAACGAGAATGAATTACAACCAACCAATTAACCTATATAATGTTAAACCTAGTAATATTTTTTACATAACATTTTAATCATTATAATCTCTAATATTACGCACTATTACATGATCAAGAAACTCGGCGGGAGGGCCAGGAGCTATTTCTTGATGTCTTGCCCATGCCATGTACCATATAATGGCCATCACGTGTGAACAACATCCTAGTTCTTTTGCCAACGAGACATGTGCAATAATGCCCTATGATTTTGTTTCGTCCTTGCAACGCATCATCTAACAATATATATACAAAGTACATCCGAGTGCTAGAGTGTCTGGAATGAATTCGAGACCTTAAAAGCCAAGGAGCTAGTGGCAACAATACCGTACTGTGGTAAATCATAGTCAATGGTGTCATCTTCATACACTTCTATATAAAAATCTCCATTTATTTTTATATGTTCTCCATAGTAACTTCTGGCTTGCGCCACTTGGTACGGTCCCAAACTCGTTATTATCAGCTCATTATAAGATAGTTCTGGGAATTGACTAAACCCTTCACTGGCATCTATAGCCTGGAAAGAGGCTCTACGCATGTTAAAATTCTCTTGTATTACTATCTCACTTAAGAGGTTCGGTGCGTCGTGTTTTAAATATATTTCATTTATTATATCATCTACAAGGGGATTGTCTGTCAATCGTACCCCATAGGCATTTATTAAGGCACAAGCTATCCTTACCTCTTCGTACAGGTGCGGAGCTGCTATATTCACATACTGTGACCTGAGCTGTTTAAATTGATTTTTTATTCTTCCATTGTCGGTTTCGACTACCCAACGGCATAGTGTAACTTTACGTGACTCATTAGCCTGTCGAGTAGTCAACTGATGCTCGTCGTCATCTTTGGTCAAAGGCATATATGCTTCGTATCCAACTTTCTTCTAGATTTTCCATCACATCTCGAAAGCCTCGGTCAAGAATAAAAATGTCGCCTGCTTCAAAAAACCAATGAAATGGGTTATCTTCTCGTTCACTTATTAGTTCTTCCATAATAGAAGCATCTGATTTTTTTGCTTCATATGGACCAAATGTTTCAATTATGTAGCCGTCTGGGCTCACAATTAAAAATACTTTTAATAAATTGCGAAACTTGTGTGTACTATAACTTTCTCGTTGGAATGCGTAATTTGAGCTTTTTGGATGTAAAAGTACGTTCCATCGCAAATAGTTATAACTGGGCTTCGGGGATTTGAAAATAATACATTTGGAATTCGTAAAATTCTCTCTAAAAGCTCGTTTCTGTATGAGCTAGCGCAATTTGGCCCATAAATATGGTCAAATCCTAAGTTTTTAGGAACAAATTCTGAACACAGACAGTGTCGTACTTTTTTCATTATTGCTCCGAAGTGCTGCGAAGTCATACGAAAAATGCTCGACAGTCTTTCATTAGAGTCCCCGGTATGTAATTTGCATAAAACGGTAGCCAATGCTCTTTTTGCTTTTTTAAAGGTTTGTGTTAAAGATGGTGTTTGCTCGAGTATGTTTAGAAAAACATCTTTAGTATAACCTGTATAAAAATGTAACACATAATCATCAATGGAATCCAGCCGTTCGAAATTCAAATACTGTGTATCCTTTTTCTGCAATAGTTTTAACATAGCGGACATTTGTCTACTGTTAAAAGTTTCAATTGTAGAACGACTATTTTCTTCAAGTTGTTCCATATGTTACTCATTAAATGCTCACTACAAGCACGATTTCCTAAAGGAATATATATATTTTGTTTATACAAACAATCTATTCTAATTGCCAACGGGATCCTATGAAGATCATTTTGATTATTACAGCCATTTGCTATACAGAAAGTGGAATTATATGGGACTCGTTTAAAATCATGAACAGGAAATACAGGTGCACTTGTTTGAGTGTGTGCATCTTGCATTTCGGGAACAATTACTTCTTCAGGCTCACCAATCACATCCAACTCAGGCACATCCAAGGGATCATTAATTATACCACGTGACGAGCTGCTACTAGAAGGTTCAACCACCATGTCAGTCGCTGCTTGTCGTGCTGCTTCATTGAGTTCTTCTTGCATACGTTCTCTTCCTTGTCTAATAACAAAGCGGTCGGCACGTTGTAAACAAGGCCTGCATATCTTATTCTCAGCCGTTATCTGAAATATATATTAAAATAATAAACATTATTTCTTCCTATTACACATATTTAACACGCAATTGCATAAGTATTAAAATAAAAACCTATATTCGACAGAAATCGAAGACTGTACTTTCAGGTGTAGGTGCAGGGGGTTACCGGCTAAGCACCATCGGCTTGACATGACAAGGATGGCACTATGTGTCGTTTTCGATCGACGTCGACTGACAGTTGCGCGGTAGATCCGCAGATCTATATCTATAGTGTCTTTGGTAAATCACCATTAAAGGTTAACGCAGACTTGGCCGCACCGCACTCACCGTATTTTTCGTTTTTGTTGATGGCCTCGCACATCTGCCCGCGCCGCAGTCGTGCCTGTCGCCGCACAAATCGCACTCGATTTTTTCATTCAGTTTCTAATTTAATCAAGTGTAGGCGTTTATTACAGAATGGCTCTTAACGAACGATTTACCTATCAGTTGTTTATTATTAGAGGACGAAGAAAATCAAATGCCAACAAGAGTTAAAAAAATGACGTCACCCGCGCCGCATCGGCCGCAGCGTCCGATGTCGATAGTTAGTGACGTCATCAGCTACGGCTCGGGGAATTCGGCCGTTTTAGGTACTGCGGCGCAGATAGGTATGCAAGGTTACAAATAACTTCATATTAAGAAATCAAATGCGGCGACTACGGCGCCTGCGGTGCGGCACAAGTCTGCGTTCAACTTAACTTCTTGCCATCATTGTAAGTCATACCACAAAGATATTTATTAAGAAAAAAACTAACTACTGATAAGTTCTTTCACCACGCAGTGTGGGGCGGCTGGTTGGCGGTGCGTGCTCACTCTAGCGAGGTTATTTCCAGCGATTTCCACTGTTCAAAATGTATCATGTATGTAAATGGATAAAATAAAAATAACGTAACTAACTTCGTTTCAGTTTTGTTGGGGAAAAGAGAAAAAGATTCCAGGAATGATCAACATATGATACTGTAAGTTCTATCACACGGTGGAAGGTTGTCGGTGATTTTCCAAAGACAGTTAGTAGGTACATAATTATTTTATTGACATAAGCCGATTTCGGCCGTTTAGCAGACAATAGGTTACAAGTTATCCAAAACAGTTAATAAGTGGTGGTGAAATTGCGCAATATACACAACACCACACGCACATAAATCCTTTTTAAGGTTCCTTACATCGAAAGGAAAAAAACGGAACCCTTATAGGATCACTGTTTTATAAGATTGAAGTTAAAAAACTTAACAAAACCTAAAGCATTATAACCCAGAGGTATTCCCACACAAATAACATTGTATAACACGATAACATTCTATAAAAGTCATTTGCTTCCGATTGTTAAATGACACTAAACCCTCACAATGGTTTTATTTAGGTACTTGTTGTTTAAAATCGTATACTTAAGTATCATTCTGTAACCTCCTGGCGTTCTTCCGCTACCTTCTGGTTTCGCTCGGATGTTATAATAAAGTTATGATTTTTTTTTATCATGTTGCATAAAATGTAATTATAATATCACGAACGATTTACTACTTTTGTTACAATTTGACTAAGAAAGTAGGATAACAAATGTTATATGCAATATTATCTAACTGCTGTGTGAAAGCACCTTAAAACATTTTTTATGGAACTAGGTATGTATGTAGCTAAGAAGTGTCTAATGAAATAATGATAAAGTACCTAAGGTTATTAAAGAGGTACAAACCTGCGGCTCCTCAAAAATGTGGTGAGCGTATTCCATAACGGATGGGTGCTCCGATAAGAAGTCATCGGTCAGTTGATAAGACCGTACAGGTGCACGAGATCTACGCCTCGGTCCATAGTGAATAGTACTTATTCCACAAAAATAACAACGTCTTGAAGGTGACATTTCGGTACCAAAACAAATAAGTCAATAACAAACAAAAACAACAGTCAAACTTAAATGAACAACAAATCCAACAATGAAAAATAACGAAATAACGTGTAAATCACACAGAGAGGCATTTACTTCCGCATAGAAAGAACGCAGGTAGCAAACTGAGTGCAGGAGTTGGGGCTGTTGGGGGGGTATAATGTGGCGTGGCGCGGGGTGGTGCGGGGTAGCGCGGGCGCACCTCCCCCCGCCGTCCATACACCTCGCCTCACCCGCCAGCAGTGTGTAGGTAGGTGTTTCGCTCGCATCTTTAAAATGATTATGTATTGTATTTTATTGTTTTAATATATACAATGTCGCCAGTCGGATTGTATTACATTACGGCTAGCCGTTTTACAAAACAGGGCCGTTTTGTAATGCGGCGGTTCAACGATTAGCCGGATTGTCACCAAAGAGCATGTAATCACTACGTTTGATTGTCACTGCGATACGTTCTTCAATATGGCGGCCACGGAGTAGGTAAAGCGGCAATGAGGCATGATTTCCTAGTTTTAATATCATTTTCATCAGTTACTAAAATATTTTATTAATATTTACCCAGTGTTATTCTAAAAAATTACAGATTTATAGTCTCTATTAAAAAAAATGGTAATCACGTGGTCAACTTTAACGCTTTATATCTCAGAAACCTGACACTTTACGAGGGTTGTTTTATTAATATTTTTTGTTGGTATTGATGTCAGCTATCGATTTATAAAGGTTCCATGGCTGGCCGCGATTTTGAAAAAAAAACAAAATGGCGGCAGTAGGTATGCCACGCTCCATAGTAAAATCTTCAAACCCCTTTCACACACACTCTGATGATATTTGACAATATTTGCATCCTGTTCATGATGATAAGGACTGTCACATAACTCTTTGTCCCTTTTCAGCCCCTTCCTTAGCATTGCAATGTATTGCAACACGAACCACTACACTGAAAAGAATTTATCATCCAAGCCGGATTTTTCATGCACGGGAAATGATTCTTAACTGTCATATTTGTTACATGTTGTCACAGTTGTCATAAATATTTAAAATTATTTTTTACTGTTTTGTGCTTTTAAACTCAATAGAAATGATAAAATGCAACAGTGTACAATAATGTGGAAGTGTTTCATAAAAAAATATTATAAAGTGGAATATCGTTCCTTCGGTAAGCAATTCATGTTTTTTGACGTGCCCAATGATAATATACAATTTCGTGTTATTTTTGAAACAATAACCATTATTAGACTTTTGAATGCTATTTATCAGCAATATCATTATTTATTTTAGTAAAGTAGGTGTATTAATTATAACCATTTCATAAGAAATACTACAAAGTAATTTAATAATTTCGTAAATAGCATAGATCATTTGACAGATCGAGTTTTGTTTACTATGGCTGGGCCGAATCAAGGCAAATATACGAATTTAGTACCTATTCTATAAAAATCTCAGGAATTCTTTCTTGAAGTTTAAAATGCACATTTTATAAAAATACTGACAGTGAATTTTATTTCAGGACAAGGAAAATATGCCAGAAAATAATACCTCAAGAAAGAGAACTGTTATGGGGAGTATTTCTCTTACGTACTACGAATACCAGGACAGTGAATGGACGCCAGCAACCTTTAACATCATTGCAACGTTTCATTGCACGTGATTTTTAATAATTTAAAATAAATTTTATTGATTTAATGACTAGTATTTTTTCCCAAAAGGGATAGAATTTCCTATCGTAAAAAGCTGATGCAGATCCGTCCGCATACCGCGCACGGCTTAAGATTCAGAGTCTCAAAATTTTTGGTTTTGCTACACTGTACCGAATATAATTAATTATCTTAGATCCGTCCCTGTATTCTGTCGTTGTGTGAATAATAATCTTAGTGTGTGTTTTTGCCATGCAATTTCAAATGACATGTTCAGTCTGCTTACTATTATTATATGTCTGTGGTGCCGGGTCTATTATTTTTTACTAAGTCTATGCTCCACCCACACCATGAATAAAATATCGAATACCGAATCACTCACCGAAAGTAAAAAATGTGATGAGAATAACAATAATTCCTTTGCCTAAAAAAAATTATAACACTCAAGCAAATATCAAAATATGTCATCATAATGTGACAATGTCAAAAATGCCAAATATGTAGGTACTCTAAGAAAAGAAAAGAACGAAAACCGCTTGCTTTTTTGATCAATTTGTGATGATAATATTAAATACCTAGGAAAGAATTTTAGATTTTTAACATTTACTTGGCTGTATATCATCATTATATCTATCGAGCAAAATGACCCTCAATCTTGGTAGAAAGGATGGTGGTCCTGGTTACGTTGGCATCCAATTTTGCCTAGAGTGCAACAACATGTTATACCCACGCGAAGATAAAAACAACAAAGTTTTACTGTACGCTTGTCGAAATTGTGACTACAAGCAGTTGGCTGATTCAAATTGTGTATATGTGAACAAAATTATGCACGAAGTAGACGAATTGACCCACATCAACCCAGACGTGGTAAGTGATCCTACGTTACCGCGCACCAAGGATCATATGTGCCCTAAATGTAGCCACAGAGAGGCAGTGTTCTTCCAGGGTCAAACCAGACGTGCTGAAGAAGAGATGAGATTATACTATGTATGTACCAGTTGTAAACATAGATGGACTGAGTGAACAATTGACATTCAGACTGTTTTCATTCTTATAATTTTAAGTACCTACCTATAATAAACTTATCAACAATAATCAGTATTTTCTTACTTACCATACCAGTAACAGACTCTGGCTAGTTATTAGAGCATATAAACTAGATATTGCAAATCTGTGCTTCTAAAATCGACCATGGGACAGGGCACAGAATAATAAAAATAAATCCATTGTAATATAAATCAAACTACTTTTAATTTGTTTAATGTAGTTTTTATTTTCACTAAAAATATTGCCAAGCCATTTTTGATCTAATAATAACAGTTAACAATTCACAGCCATTGATCAATTAAATTAATAAAATTGGATTTATTACACTACATCCAAAATCATGCCAATACCTAGCTGCCTAATATTCCATAATAATTTAATACAATTCGACTAATATAACAATATCTATGACTTAGTGATTCTAATCAAAACATGGTATCAATTTTAGGCTATCATACTGTTTAATTTTGGCACATAGTTTTTGGCGGTCACTACTTCGTGTAAAGTAACTTAAATAATAGTAGTGTTACATTTCACTTTGTATAACACAAAATGCATTTGAGGCTTTTTTCTAGGGCAGGTGAAAAAAATCTATGGACGCCAAATATTTTAAATATCTGTGGCTTAAAAATAATGTTGTCATGACACTAAAATCAATAATTATTTGTATATTAAATAATTTGAGGACAACATAAAGTTTTCCATCTGCTATAGAAATAGACTTTAGCACAGTACCAACATTTTGTGGACTGTTAGCTCTGCAAGCAAATCTAATTATAATATGTATTTCTGTTTGACTATATAGTTTCTGTATGACGTACAGGCAGGAGTGGTTTGATAAGGCTTGATTATCTGATCCATTCAATTTTACAAGTTTCTTTAAAAATCCTTTCATCAAGCTCTATTTTAACATCCTAAAAACATTTTTTCTGGAATCATCATATTGATAAATTGTGTGCGTGTGGATGTGCATGAACATGCATGCGTTAACAATTTTTCACAACATACTACAAGCATAGGAGTGACTTCCAACGGCCCCGGCGAGTGGCCCCGGTGACGGGGCCGTTGGAAAAAAATTTCCAACGGCCCCGGCGGGCCCGGATTTTGCGTTGACGGGGCCGTTGGAAAATATTTTTTCAACGGCCCCGGCGTGTTTTTAAATGGGACGGATAGCATAAAAAAATTATAGCATACGCTTAAAGTCTATAAAAAAATATACAATTTCCCCCCTTTAAACACTTAAAGGGGGAAATTGTATATTTTTTTATAGACTTTTAAATATGAAATGAAATTTAAAAAAGAGTTTGTATGTAACAATCACTTTTTATTGTTGATAAAAAATTAATATCAACTAGGTATTAACTATAAGAAAATAAAATACATGATGTTTGTTTTATATTATGACGCAGAATACATAATAGTACAAGTATTAAGATAACAAACTGTCAACTACTAAATATCTTATTGTCTCTGTTGTATTTTTACTCCGTAAACAGTATTTATAACTAATTAACGTATTATTAACTGATTGTTACATACAAACTCTTTTTAAAATTTCATTTAATATTTAAAGTCTATAAAAAATATACAATTTCCCCCCCCCTTTAAGTGTTTAAAGGGGGGGAAATTGTATATTTTTTTATAGACTTTAAGCGTATGCTATATTTTTTTTATGCTATCCGTCCCATTTAAAAAACACGCCGGGGCCGTTGGTGAAAAAAATTTCCAACGGCCCCGTCAACGCAAAATCCGGGCCCGCCGGGGCCGTTGGAATTTTTTTTTCCAACGGCCCCGTCACCGGGGCCGTCCCGCCGACCGTTGGAAGTCACTCAAGCATAGGCAATTGTGGCAATGGTAATACTATAACTTAATTTCAGCCAAAAATGCTCTTTATGATTTACACTATAAGTACTTTAATTCAACTGATGCACTTCTCATCAGGGACTGGATACCGATATTTTCAAAATACCGATATTTTGAGGAAAATATCGATAACGGAATCGATAACTGACGGAAATACCAATATTTGTATCGCTATTATGCTGAACTGGTATAAAAGTATCGATAATTTTATCGATACCTAGTACTGATACCTAGGCTGCGAGGCGACGTTGCTAGATCGTGCACGTCACGTGTACCGCGGCCACCGCCGGCTGGCGCCGAGCGCGGGACAGCACGGTGTGGCAACAGCGCGCGCAAGCGAGTCGCTCACATGAGCATTCATTTATTTGATGTTTTGTTGTGGTTCTCGCGCGACCACCTTTGTATGTTGTGAAAAAATTGTGCAAAATAAATAAGACTACTTTAATACGAGTATAAGAATAAATGACAAGTGTGAATTAGAAATAGAGGGTAATAATACTGACAAAGGATATAAAATTAATTTTAATGAATATGCGAAGAGAATTTCATATAGCTTTTGCCCGCGGCTTCCCGCGTGAATTTCACACGGGAATAGTGCTTTTCTCGGGATGTAAGGTACACTATGTCCTTTTCCGTACTTCTAACTATGAGTATGCGCAGAGATAGACAAGTTTTTAATCGGATATTTTTACTCGAATAAAATTTTATCCGTGGAGATTCATCCGCAGATAATTTATGCACGAATAAATCATCTGCGGATAAATTGGCCACGAATTAATTATCCGTGATATTATCAGTCATTTGAATCCATACTAATATTATAAATGCGAAAGTTTGGATGTGAGTTTGTGAGTCTGTGAGGATGTTTGTTACTCAATCACGCAAAATGTACTGGACAGTTTTCGATCAAATTTGGTATACGGGTAGACAAATACCGGGAATAGCACATAGGGTACTTTTTATCCCGAAATTCCCAAGGGAGCGAAGCCCCGGGGCGTGGCTAGTAACGAATAAATTACGACATCATTTTCATACAATCATTTTAGGTAAGTAATGCTTGTTTGTTTTTGATGTAAAACATCTGTCGTCTCGCTTCTGACAATCTATAGGAGTGATTTTGTAGTGTTAAACTTAAACTTAGGGAAGCGCCCTCCGTTTGATTAGACCAAAACGGTCGCTCAAATGGCAAATGTTTTACATCACGATGTGGATAACAAAAACCGGCGCTTCCATAAGATCAATTTTGACACTACGAAATCACTCCTACAGATTGTCAAAGCGAGAGGACAGGTGTTTTACATAAACAAATGACCAAGCCTTATTTAACCAAAACGATTGTATGAAAATGATGACGTAATTTATTCGTTATTCAAATGACGGATAATATCACAGATAATTTAATCGTGGCCAATTTACCCGCGGATGAATTTTCATGAATACAAATTTATTCGGATAATTGCTGTAATAAAAATTTCTTCGAATAATGCCCATATCTGAGTATGCGTAATTTCAGGAAGATTGGTTTTAGTAGATAAAGCGTGTAACAAACAAACAAATAAATAAACAAACTCAATTTCGCATTTATAATATTAGTTAGGATTAGGATTAAATCATTTGGATGAAGATAAAAGAGAAGAAATTGAGTCGTTAATTAATGAATATACATCAGTTTTTGCTAAAGATAAATATGATATAGGAACTGTGATCGGACACGAAGCTAGAATAGATTTATTGGTAGACAGATATTGCAGTAAAAGAACTTACAGATGAATGATAGAAGCTAAAAAATAAATAGAACAACAAATAGCAAAACTATTAGATAAAGTTGATAGAAGAATCTTATAGTCCATTTGCAGCACCTGTAACTTGGGCATTTAAAAAGGACAACAGAAAGTCGAGATTGTGTATAGATTTCAGAGATTTAAATAAAATAGTAGTACCGCAAGCTCAACCTTTTCCATTGAATAATGATGTAATGGCTAAAACCAGGAATTGTAATTTTTTTTCAACGTTGGACATAAATTCTGCATTTTGGTCTATACCCTTGAGAATAAAAGATAGGAAAAAGATAGGATTCGTTACAAAGGAAGGACATTTTCAATGGAAGTGACTGCCATTCATTTGGATAAAAAACTTCTCCAGAAAATTTTCAAACAATTTTTGACTAATATATTAAGAGAGTTTGAATTAACGTATTTTTCAGTAGATTACATAGATGATATATATATATTTTTTCTAAAACATTTGATGAACATATTGATCATTTGAATCAATTATTAGAAGCTATCAGAAAAGAACGATTTAGATTAAAATTCACAAAATGGACCTTTGGATCAGATTCAGTAAAATATTTAGGACATATATTTCAAAATAATAGCGTTAGACCATTAAAAGATAATTTGGTTTCCATAAATAACTTTCCTGTTCTGAAAACTCAACAAATGTGCGACAATTTCTGGGAAAAATAAATGTTTACCATGAATATATTGGGGGAGGCCTTTGTCCAGCAGTGGACGTCTTTGGGCTGAGAGAGAGAGAGAGATATTCCAAGAAGTTCTATTACCTATATTAGACTCATTGAATAATTTGCTCAGAATGAAACAGAAATTTATTTGGACAGATGAATATCAAAAATCTTTAGAAAACTGTAAAAAATCTCTTATGTTCTCAAAGAATTTTAGAAGTTTTTGATCAAGATTTGCCATTTAACGTATATACTGATGCGTACATAGAAGGAATTGCAATTTTGAAACAGGTACAGCCTCATGGTAAAGAAAAAACCTGTAGCTTATTTTTCAAAAAATTGAACACTGCTTAGAAAAAGATGAAGGCTATTTATTTAGAATCTTTAGCCATCAGAGAAGCCGGTTCCGGCTAACAACACACGTGAGTATCCGTATTCAGACTATTTCTCACGTTAATTTTAATCAAATTATTAAAAAGCCGTGAGATATTGGCTGATAGGTAAATCATTTACGGTTTATACAGACCTTTGGAAAATATGAATTTAAAATCAAAAACTGACAAAAAACTAGGAGATGTATCATGCTATTTATCAAAGTATGACTTTAATATAAAATCTGGAAAGAAAAATAGAGGCTGATTGTCTCAGTAGAAATCCAGTATTAAGTCAGATGAAATCGAAGATGAGCAATTAAAAATTATGATTTTCATTAATTTACAAGATATTTCTATGAATCAAGTAAAAAACGACGAAGTTCAAAATAATAAAAACAAGTTTATACTTATATTTGAAAAAGGTGGAAACAAACGAGAAAATAATAATATCTGAAGAGTTCAGTTTGAGACTTATAAAAAAGATACATTAAAATATAAGTCATATTGGAATTAGACAAATGCAGAAGATGGTTAGTTCAATCGATTTAGTGGAAAATTTGACGATAAATATCAGGAAGATCTGTAGGAATCTGATGTGAGATTTGTATCCTAATTCTAATATCCTAATTCTTATAATATTATAAATGCGAAAGATTGGATGTGAGTTTGTGAGGATGTTTGTTACTCAATCACGCAAAATCTACTAGATGGATTTCGATGAAATTTGGTATACGGGTAGAAAAATACCGAGAATAGCACATAGGGTACTTTTTATGCCAAAATTCCCACGGAAGCGAAGCCCCGGGGCGTGGCTAGTCAAAAATAAATCAAGAGGACAAAACAAATTTGGAAGTATGTCTCATTTAGGTCCAGTAAACAGACCTTTTGAGATAATGTCCATAGACACAATTAGTAGTTTTGGAGGCTCAAGATCTACAAAAAAATATTTACATCTATTAGTAGATCATTTTACTAGAGATGCTTTTATTCTGACGTCGAAAACACAGACTGCTAACGATTTTATAAAACTTGTCTTAAGAATAACAGATGCAGATAATATTGGTATAATACTTACTGATAGAATTAATTCAAATTTAAGAGACAAGGAAATTACTCTGATATTTATAACAGTAAATTCACTATTTTCAAATGGTCTTAATGAAAGGTTGAATCAAACATAAGTCAACATTAGATGTAGAATAAATGAAATTGAAACAAAAAGAGCTTGGGCAACTAAAGCACAAGAATGTGTAAATAAATACAACGAAACTATTCATACAGTTACTAGTTTATTACCTAAGGAGTAGAAGGAAAAAAAATCGATAATGATTTGTTGGAAGATAGAAAGATTACGTTAAAGAACACTTTAAAATCACATGATTAAAATAAAAAACTCTTCGACAAAAACAGGCAAAAGTATGATTTTGAAGTTGACGATATGGTTTATGTGGAAAACGGAAACAGAGTCTAATCTTTTTCATATTACAAAACTAATTCCAGTATTAAATGAATAATGAGTAATGAATGGATGAGTGTATAAATAAGATAAGAAAATTTTCATAAGAAAACTTCCCGAATGGGAGAGATGTAAAAGAATATTATTCCTTTAATTTTAGGTAAGAAGGTTTCCTTTGTTCTACTCTGATCCATTGTTTGCGTATTTAATTATTGTTTCGTATTTATTAGAGAATCTCCATCGCCATACAGCGCGACAACGCCGCCAGTATAATGGGAACTTTTGAGCCAGGTACGATGCGGGGTGACCTATTAGACAATTATTTTTTTAACGAAACATGTTGCTGATACTTTTCTGTAGACTTTTTGACGAAGCATGTTGCGGATATTTTTCTGTAGTCTTTTTGACGAAGCGTGTTGCGATTATTGTTTTAATTTCTTATTACATTTATTTACGATATAGAAATTTTATTTACATTTCCAGAAAACGACGTACACAGATACAGTAAAAACTAAAAACAAAGGCACGAAAGCACACCCAAAAGGTATTTTATCGGTATTATATGGGTATTTCAGTATCGGTATCAATACTGATAATTTTCCATAATGTATCGTTATATGGGAACTGAAATAAAATATCAGTACCAAGTATCGATATATCGATACCAAAATATTGGTACCAAGTATCGATATATCGATACCAAAATATCGGTACCAAGTATCGATATATCGATACCAAAATATCACTACCTGTATCGATATTTCGATATCGATATTTCAAAAATATCGGTATTCCAGTCCCTGCTTCTCATTATGTAGGTACAGTCAAGAACAGAAACTGTATTAAAAAAAATTGTGTCCGAAAATTAAAAGTGAATGCACTAATGTAGGAATAAAAAAAGTAGTACAATTTGTGTAATGTAGCTTTTGTTCGTATGTATCATTTTCAAGTTTTTCGTTGTTGCGTCATCTTTATGGTACTTATTGTAATTTTTTATGAATGATAAATTATGGTAAGTACTATTACGTACCAACATACAACTTTTCATGAATGTTTATCATAAAACTATGAAGCTTCACAATTGAAGTTATTTCTCTCGTTATTATTTACCCAGATAATGCTTATGACTAGACAATAATAACTGCCAAAGATTTAGTTTATAAATTTTTTTAACAATATTGAAAACTCTTAGGAAGAATATAAATACAAATGCGTCAATATTAAATATCGGGTAAACTTAACAATTGTACATATCATCAACCTCTCAGGAAGACGGTGTTTTTACCAATTAATGAACAGGATTAACTTAGGTCATATGATAATTAGAAGCATAGGAGCTGAGCTCCAGAAAAATGCTGCTCAGTCTCTTTTTCATTTGCCTAATGATGAGGAATTGACTGTGCAGCACTTTTTCACTTTTATTTATCTTAAAAAATGTATACTATTATCTATATATAAAAGAAGACGTTAATGGATTGACATATGAACGTGAGCCGAAATCGCTGAACGGATTATAATTTTGAGAGGTACTTACCTAAACCCATAGCTTAAGTGAGCAATATGCAAGGAATTTTGGGAACTCCACTCATAAGAAGGTAAAAGGGGTAAAAAAACGATATTCACGCAGGCGAAGCCGCTGGCAAAAGCTAATAAGAGAATAGAGCTGAAGACTTTGTTTTTAAACACATCTCCGGAACTACCAGACAAAATGGAAAAATATTTTTCCTGTTCTAAAGGATAAGCTTCCTAGCATGTTCCTATAGATAACTATGTAAAAGCCACAGTAAAAGCCATTATATTTATTTTAGACTAAATTTAACCAGATATTAAACATTTTTCGTTGTCTGTTTTGGGGAGTTGTCATTGCTGTATTTAAATAATCCTAACAGTATTTAAGTGATGTTACTTTAATAAGTACTATTACAATGTTATAATCTGGTATTAATAAGCACCAAAAAAGCTTATAAAATTGGAAATCTACATTAAAACTATGGCAGGAGGCGTGATTATCTAACCAACTATACCAAGGAGCTTATAACCTTAAGTTATGTACTATATAATCGGTAAGTAACACCTAGTACGAGCCAGCCTAAAAAGCTAACTAGTTTTGAAATTTATAGGCGTAACTTTTGGATAAAAATACCATATGTACTAAACTAGTATTTTTCTAACATCAAACATTGATCCAACTTTCGTATTTATAATAATGGTGTGGAAGAGGGTTGACATTTAAATTAACAGGTTTTTATAAGTCTCCACATACATCTGGTTCTAAGCTCCTTGGCTAACACCGATGTGCGTAAATTGCGTTTACCTAAAAATCTTTATAAAATCCAAGCTCAGGCAAAACAACCGAGATTCTTATCTAATTGACTAGCTCGAAGCCAAAATGGACTGCGGCGTGGACCTGGGTACGTTGGTGTTTTTCATCTTATAACGTAAGCACAGTAGGCTCTTGTTTGTAGGCCTTTTTTAAATTAAGTACTAATATACTAATAATTTAATATATTTTTCGTGTTCCGAAAAAAACAAGGAACCCTTATAGTTTTGTCATGTATGCTTGTTTCACAAAATAGCATAAAATACGGCTTGGCTACGACGACGACGTATAGGAGGACCCAATAGGCTAATATAATGCAGAACCAAACCGCTGAACGTAGAAGCATTTGCTGGCAAGTTCTTTTAAGTTAATATATCCTCACAATGGATTATGCAATTTTTTAACAAAAAAAAAAATATTTTCGACCGTCTACTTGAGACACGTGGCCTGGATTGAATATATTTGTAAACGATTTATGTTCCGAAATTGGCGCGATTTTGACAAGTCAAGAGTAATGCACAGCGGCGTTTCGCTTCGGAGTGCAAAAATAAAAAATACGGGTCCTCTAATTTTCAATTCAGTTTCTTATAGGATATATTTGCATTTTATAAAAATGAATGTTGTTAATTTTTGGGCCGTAAGCCTCACAAATGTAGTAAAACATTTTCAACCGTCTACTTGTTATACGTGGCCTCGATGTGAAGCCTCCTGCGACGGCAGGCAGTCTCATTTCTCGCCACAAGAAGCCTCAGAAAGGCTTTTATCAGGTAAAATGAAACATTTTCGGCCGTCTACTTGAGGTCAGTGCTGCGGGAAGGTCCGCCTCACAAAGGAATGTAGTAATAGTAAAACAAAGCATTATCGACCGTCTACTTGAGGTACGTGGCCTTGATGATGCCCCCGATGATACTGAAATGATGTGGAGCCTCCTTCGACGATAGGTATTCTTATTTCTCGCCACAAGATGAGAAGCCTCCCAGAGGCTTTTTAGCAGGCAAAAACAAAACATTATCGGCCGTCTACTTGAGATACGTGGCCTCGATGTGGAGCCTCCGGCCCCGGATGGACAGACGTCAGTGCTCCGGCGGCGGCAGCTCCGGGAAGGTCTCCGGCAGGGGCGGCAGCACGTTGTTCTCGAACTGTCCGGACAGATTCCCTGAAATATCAAAATAATGGCTATAATAAAAAATAAATACACCAATTTTATGTTTCCTAATTGTTGAACCTTCTTGTATTCACTACAAACACCTGGCAGGTATTATTTAAATAATAACTGATATTCTGTATCTTAGGTAACCGTCAGTCTAGAAAAATAAACATCGTTGCGTACACTGTACTCTAAGTTTTTATTATATTTTTAATATAATAACTAAAACTAATGACATTGGTTTTATATTTTTATTACACGACTGACCAAAACAGGAACGTTATGTTTTCAGGGTTCATGTATGTATGTAAGTTTCTTTATTCCACCATATGTCCTGAACGGCGATTTTGATGTGAGACGTATTTTTAGATTCCTAGCATTATTCCTTCGAGAGGCTAGTGAGTTGGCAGTCGTGTTTTTTTTTTAATTTTTAATAATTAATAACACTTGATAATATGAAGAATTTGATGATAAATATACAAACTTACTTAGGTGTAATACTTTACCTGGTGGTGAGTAGTTGGCAACGACGATGACCTTGCCGGCGCGCGAGCGAGCTTTGCCGACGCCGAAGAAGCGCGTGGCTACCCACACCATTTGGGTGAAGTGGCCTGAGGATAGTAACATTCTATAGGTAGTATACTGTTTCCGTAATACTCCCTATTTTTGACGCAGATGGCGGAACCAGTAGTGACTTTCAATAGCCCCGGCGGGCCGGCGCGGCCCCGGTGACGGGGCCGCTGGAAAAAATCCAACGGCCCCGGCGGACCCGGATTTTGCGTTGACGGGGCCGTCAACGGGGCCGATTTCAACATCTACTACCGGAGCGTATGCTATAATTTTTTTATGCTATCCGTCCCATTTAAAAAACACGCCGGGGCCGTTGGTAATTTTTTTTCCAACGGCCCCGTCACCGGGGCCGGCCCGCCGGGGCCGTTGGGAGTCACTCCGGTACCAGCACATGCAGTTAACTAACCACCCGTGGTGCACAAGCCAATATCATTTTGAGATAACATCGCAGAAATATTACCCGGGATGAAAGGTACCCTATGTCCTTTTCAGTACTTCTCACTATGTGTATGCGAAATTTCAGGAAGATTATTTCAATAGATAAAGCGTTAAGAGGTTACAAACAAACAATCAAATAATTAAACAAACGTACAAACAAATAAACTCACTTTCGCATTCATAATATTAGTTAGGATTTAATGAAAAATATTTTTTATAATTTTAATAATAACAGGCCAAAGTCCCTATAACAAGGTAGTTACAAAACGTTAATACAATTACTAATCATATTCATTTATTTACTAGCACAAGACCCGGGACTTGTTCCCATGGGAATTTCAGGAGATCGTCTCTTAGTTCTCCTCTACACTCCCATTAAGGAACCTAAAAGCCAAATTTCAACTTCATACGCCCAGCAGTTTTGGTTATGCATTATCTGTCAGTCACTCAGAAGAATTTTATCTAAGTATCCGTGGGAAATTCGTATTCTCGGTATTTTTCTACCCGTATACCTACCAAATTACATCCAATCCGTCCAGTAGATTTTGCGCGATTGAGTAACACATCCAATAACTTTCGCATTTAGTAGGGTTGATTATTTTTGCCGGCTTTTGAGGAGGTCTGTCTATATGGCTCTTATTATAAACGTCGGCATCCATCCTATATTCATCCGAGCGATTATCGCTTTTGGCCTTATAACTCGAGTGACGTACCTGCGTTGACATTAGCGTGCAGCACGTCGGACTCCTTGAAGAAATTATATTGACGCACGGCCGCGTACCAGTACGATGATACTTCTTGACCTGAGAATATCAAAATATATCTTTTAGCTGGGCCATATGCTGATTGCAGTTTTCGCAGTTACTTGTAGGTCTAATCTAGCCGCCTAGAACATATAATAATACTAAATCTCGCGTTCCGCTAAGCGGAAGGAGTGAAGCCGCGAAGCACAGCTGTTATTTGAATAATTATTCAATTCCTACTCTGAAACAAAAATCGTTAGAAATAATTTTTATGTTCATAAATAAATATATACGGACAAATTACACAGATTGAGTTAGCCCCAAAGTAAGTTCGAGACTTGAGTTATGGGATACTAACTCAACGATCAAACATCCAAGACCCAGGACAATCTGAAAAAGATCATTTCCATCTTGACCCGACCGGGGATCGAACCCGGGACCTCCGGTGTGACAGTCCGGCGTGATGACCGTTGGGCCACAGAGGTCGTCAAAGTAATAAAAAAAAGACATGACATTTTATATTTGACTAGCTTTCGCCCGCGGCTTCGCCCGCGTGAATTTCCCACGGGAACAGTGCCTTTTCCCGGGATGAAAGGTACCCTATGTCCTTCTCCGTACTTCTAACAATGTGTATGCAAAATTTCAGGAAGATTGGTTCAGTACATGAAGCGTGAAGAGGTAACAAACAAACAAACAAACCAACAAACAAACAAACAAACAAACAAACAAACAAACAAACTCACTTTCGCTTTTATAATATTAGTTAGGATTAGGATGATGATTGATCGTAGCAATTTCGTAGGCGCAGCTACGATTCGCTGCTAGCCGCTACGCGTAGCTGCTACAATAGTTCGTAGACGCGAACTTTCGTAGCAACAATCTACGCGTATGTTTTGGACATCAACGCACTCTCGCTCGACCAACAATGCATCATGAAGATAGTGGAACTAAGTGATCATAAATTAATTAATATAAATATATTGCAATCTGGGGTCACTGACCTGTGACGTCAGGCTGCAGGGCGCTCACCGGCCGCTGGAAGAGGTTCTGGCCGACGTCGCGGTCGTTCCGGTAATGGAACTTGTTGGTGTGCGCTAGGTGGTTCGCCCAGGCTTGAGCGTAGTCGCACAGCTGCATGTATAAAACACAAATGTACAGTCAGATGAAGAGAAACCTGACCCCCTGAGATTAGAATTTGGTGAGATAGGGGGTCTGGTTTCTATGCATCGGACTGTACAATACAGTGGGCTGAAACTATGGGAATGTTCTCTGGTTGCCGCCAATACTGCTTCTGCTTCTTATCTTTTCATATAAAAATAAAAGTGGTCTTATTATAGAGCCTTGAGGACCTACCTACATTTAAAGGTGTACGACTGGAAACTAATTCGTTAACACTGTTATTTAAGCATAAAGTTAGAACACCAAGCACCCCCAGTGGCAGCTTAAAAATCAAATGTGCTTTACGTGTCTTGTAGTATGTTGTACTTATATCAGGTATGTGTGTATAGTATGATCAACACAGTCAAAGGCTTTCGATGGATCGCAGACCTCTTACCTCTGGCGCCATGTAAAGTTGCGGCGAGCCGTGCCGCTGCCGATAGACGTTGTGCCAGCAGAGACACTCCGTGATGAAGTCGCTGTCTTGCCAGGCGGTGCGCACCTCGCTCCACTGCACCACCATGCTCACTGGCTTCGTCTGTAGCACCTGTGGCCAATAAAAATGAAAATGCAAAGAAATGAAAAAATTTAAATGAGATGAAAATGGCGAACCTGAATGAGGCCAACGATACGAGGTGGAAGTGGCCAAATACTGGTAAAAAAAATATAATTTCTGCCATTTCGACTCGAGATGATGATGACCTGTGGCCAAATGTGCATAGATTATTAATTTCGCTACGATCGGAGAACACGTCCTACAGACTACGACACTGCGATGCGATGCTGTATATCCATGGTAATATGCCTGCGTCTGTGTTCCCGAGCACGTATACAACCTTACTCTCTGCAAAACCAGAGTGAATGCTGCTTCTGGGTAAGTTCGCTACATCGTGGACCTCATCTCTGTCCTCTGGTAAGATTGTGGTCAAGAGCAAACCCATCTTTTATAAATAAAATGTATTCAAGTGACAACGCCGCCGTCAACTTATAATAGGCCACAACACAAGTATATAGGAACAACATTTGATATTTAAAGCATCGCGTTGCGCCACACTATCTTGCTGCTTTTGACGCTCACCTAGGACGATTGGTAAAGCATAAATAAACTATCATTCATTAGCATATCAAATGCAAAGTTTTATTGCACGCTACCAAAATCACTTTATCGATAACGTCTACGTCATACATACGACGTTGAAGTTATCGATAAAAGTCGTTTTGGCAGCGCTATCTTTATGAGCATAATTTACATTTTATTCGATAACATGTGGCACTTGGAGTTGCGAAATGTTCAAAGTTATGTGAAACGATCGGTCGTAAAAATACTATTAAATTATATAGCCGGTATTATCATTAGGTTAATATTTTCTTTGATTTTTGAACATATGCCAAATTTTAACAGTGTACCTATTCAGAACAACCTTTCAAAAGAAAATGGAGAAATTGCGAAAATAAACTTGATTTTCAATCGATCTAGCATACCTGATTGCTATAATATTGTCTGATTAATATGTTGCATACATACTCACTCGAAATAAGTATGTACCTATAATATAATAGTAGATTGCTTTACTAGGGTCGGATGACATTAATATCATACGAGGTGTTTAGGCTATAATCCGAGTATAAATTGATGTCATTCACCCGTAGTAAGCACTCTACTTTTCATTTCGAATATAAGGAAAGTAAACAAAGCAGCACTATAAATAGTATATTGACAATAAAACCGAGATTTTGGATTTCTATAAGTAAATATCTATTTTTAACCGTATCTTTTTTAATTTTGAACATAGAATCACCAGGCGGCGGCCTTGAACGAGTCATCGTCACCGCTTCCACGTTTTAGGATTTTTTTTTATTCGCAATGGCTGATTAGACAATCACCATGTATTTTTTCTTTGAGAAAATAGACCTTATTCATTTATTACAATTAAGTATATGATATACACTAATATTTATAATTAATATTTTTAATTTACATAATTAAGAAAAATATGGATAAAAACGAAGAAAATAAAAGTCTAAATACAGCAGAATTTTTCTTTTCTCAAGAATTATTTTCTTTCAATGCTACCATTGGCTAAAACATGTAGTTTGTTTGTTTGTAAACTCTATTGCACATACACACAAGAAAAATGCAAAACATAGTGAAACAAAAAGAGAGGCGTACAATGGCGGACTTATCCCAAAAAAAAAAGAAAAAAAAAAACAAAACAAAGACAGAAAAAAAAGAAATGTTTTTCATCAAAGTTCATGAGTTTTTTTCAAACACGGTATTTTTTTTCAATGTAGAACCAAAAACTTATCCATAAACATAGAAAAAAAAATCCATCTTTTTTTTCTAAATTTATAAAAGTAGCCGATTCCTAAATGAATTTATCATGTTCTATTTTTAAAATTCATTCCCAAATGAAATTGTATGAAACATTCTCTCCCGCGTGAGGAAAGTACCACGTTCAACCCGATACTGGGAACAAATATACACTTCTTTTCGAGTATGAGAAATGGAAAATAGTTTTAACCAGTAGCTAAATAGTATAACGAGACGAGGTTATCAAATATTCGGGCCTATATATATAAAGCTACAATACCACTGACTGACTCACTCACTGACATAATTAGTTTGTTCTTCGAAAGTCGGAACTGGGAAAAAGTAATGATGGGAAAGTGTGGAGGGGGGTGAGGAGGCACCGGGAAAAATACGAAAGTGGAACTTGGAGCAGTTCCCGACTGATAGGGGGTACTGCCCGCGGAAACCATAACAGATAGGTGGGGGGTGCTCGACCAAATGTCATAGAGAACCCTGGGCGACTACCACAGCCAGTGTTAGTTTATGGTTTTTTTTTTTACTTTGAGCTGAGGCCGAAGGCCGAGGCTCCGCGGCAAGCGAGGCCGGAGGCCGAGCTGCGTTTAAATTGAGGGCTGGGGGGGGCAGGAGCGAGGCCGAAGGCCGAGCTCCGTCTCGTGCGAAAAGAATTGGGCGAGGCCGCAGGCCGAGCCATCCTCCTTTATGGATGACGTGATGATGACAACTGATACCTCAAGTCACCAGCTGGGGAGCCGAGGCCGAAGGCCGAGACTCCGCGGCAAGCGAGGCCGGAGGCCGAGCTGCGTTTAAATCAAGGGCTGGGGGGGCGAGGCCGAAGGCCGAGGCTCCCCCCCCCCAGCCGCGCAAGCGAGGCCGGAGGCCGAAGCTTGCGCCCGCGAGGCCGCAGGCCGAGCTGCGTCCAGGCGAGGCCGAAGGCCGAGCTCCGTCTCGTGCGAAAAGAATTGGGCGAGGCCGAAGGCCGAGCCATTCATGGATGACGTGATGATGACAACTCATACCTCGAGTCACCAGCCGGGAAGCCGAGGCCGAAGGCCGAGGCTCCGCGGCAAGCGAGGCCGGAGGCCGAGCTGCGTCCAGGCGAGGCCGAAGGCCGAGCTCCGTCTCGGGGGGAAATAATTGGGCGAGGCCGCAGGCCGAGCCATCCTCCTTTATGGACGATCTCTTCATTTCATCCCGAACCCCCAGTAACCAGCCGGGGAGCCGAGGCCGAAGGCCGAGCTCCGTCTCGTGCGAAAAGAATTGGGCGAGGCCGCAGGCCGAGCCATCCTCCTTTATGGATGACGTGATGATGACAACTGATACCTCAAGTCACCAGCTGGGGAGCCGAGGCCGAAGGCCGAGACTCCGCGGCAAGCGAGGCCGGAGGCCGAGCTGCGTTTAAATCAAGGGCTGGGGGGGGAGCGAGGCCGAAGGCCGAGCCTCCCCCCCCCCAGCCGCGCAAGCGAGGCCGGAGGCCGAAGCTTGCGCCCGCGAGGCCGCAGGCCGAGCTGCGTCCAGGCGAGGCCGAAGGCCGAGCTCCGTCTCGTGCGAAAAGAATTGGGCGAGGCCGAAGGCCGAGCCATTCATGGATGACGTGATGATGACAACTCATACCTCGAGTCACCAGCCGGGAAGCCGAGGCCGAAGGCCGAGGCTCCGCGGCAAGCGAGGCCGGAGGCCGAGCTGCGTCCAGGCGAGGCCGAAGGCCGAGCTCCGTCTCGGGGGGAAATAATTGGGCGAGGCCGCAGGCCGAGCCATCCTCCTTTATGGACGATCTCTTCATTTCATCCCGAACCCCCAGTAACCAGCCGGGGAGCCGAGGCCGAAGGCCGAGCTCCGTCTCGTGCGAAAAGAATTGGGCGAGGCCGAAGGCCGAGCCATTCATAGATGACCTGATGACGACAACTCATACTCAAGTCACCAACCGGGGAGCCGAGGCCGAAGGCCGAGCCTCCCGCGGCAAGCGAGGCCGCAGGCCGAGCTGCGTATATGAATCCGACAGGCGAGGCGAGGCCGGAGGCCGAGCCTCCTCCAGCTGGGGCAAGCGAGGCCGTAGGCCGAGCTGCGTTTTAACAGCAGAGAGCAAAAGCCAGAGCAGCCTTTCGGCTCTTCACCTAATCCCAACCGACAACATTTCTTTGTAGATGACTTTTTCATAAATTCCCAAACTTTTTTTCGTGCAATCGAAACTGCAAAAATAAAACTGCCCTGCACAGCACGCGACATCTAGTCTGCTTATAAAGCCAAAGGTATGAAGAGAAACATGTACCTAAATGCTACTTATTAAAAACGTACCTAATTTCTTGCGACAATTTTTTGTTCGAAAGGCGTCCTAAGCCTCTGACATTAATTTTATCGCTTTCACACTGACTTTTGACCCAGTTTGCATTCATTAGCAAAGATGCCAATCATCGTGATGAATTGTGCTGAACCCTTGATGTAATTATCGCTTACAAGAATTGTAATGTAATGTTGTTTATGAAAAATACTAGCGCTCTACCCCCGGCTTCGCTCGGAAGGTACATACAGAAATTGTAGCTTATGTCACTCAGGTATAATGTAGCTTTATTGGTGAAATATTTTTTCAAATCGGTTCTGTCGTTCTGAAGATTGCCCCCTACAAACAAACTTATAAACTTGCAAACACTTTCTTTTTGTAACATTAGTGTGATAATGTGCAAACTTTTGGACCTACACCCCGGTCATAATATACTCGTAACGTTCACGATGAAAAATGGATGAAAGCTAAACTCTACGTTTTATAAGCGTTTCAGCCAGGCGAAACCACAACCAAAGTGTTGTACAAAATGTATAGTTAAGTACATGTTACAATTCTGTATAAGCCCAAACTCAATTTCGTATATTTCGGAATGAGTTACAATGTCAAGTGGCACCCTAGAACGCGTGGGTGGCGAGGATCGAGTTTATCCGTTCTATTTTTGGATCTGAGATTGCGAAACAGCTAGTGACTTGTCGAATTTCTAATTTTAGTAACAAGTTTTAGTTAGCTACTTAAGTAAATAAATATATCGGAGAAGTGGTTTAGATTCGAGAGTGCGTGTAAGTGATGTAAGGAGCTTCTCGCATCTATGCTACTTCTATTTGTCAAAAATTATTCCATATTTTGTGACTGTTTCGTGTAAAATCCATAGTGTTATTTATCCTGTCGCTTTATGGTAAAATCAGTTGATTTCGAATTCGAAACCCGGGAATCATCTATTTTACGGACAAGCAATAGTTTAGTTCACAGATTTTTTTAATACTATTATTATATGTCTGTGGTTTAGTTATGTTTCGGAAGGCACAGTCAAAGAGAAACTACCACACGGTCCAACTATGCAGAATACATACAAAATCGTGGCTAAAAGCAGGGCCGGATTGACCGCGTTGGTACCCCTATAGGTTAGGTTAATTCTCGGGACCACATTGCCCTTTTGTAACTTCCTGCTCCTACTAATACACACACACACATAATGTTACCAAGTGCATACTTGTATCAATTGTAAAGAGAGGAGTCCCTGTAACACAAGTTTTTACTTAGCGCAGGGCTCCAGTACTTGTTATTTGTAACTTTTCTTGGTAATAAATTATTATGATTAGGTCACACACAGAATCACGTCTTTAATCCTTACCGGGCAGACAGAGCCAAAGAGTCATCAGAACCGAAGGCCACGCTTAGCTGAATAGGGGTTCCGTTCTGTCACTATACCTGATCTCCATTCCATTAGCCCATTATTCAAGCGTGGCCTTTCAGCTCCTGCTTATAAGTATTATAAATATGAAAGTTTGTGAGAATGCGTTTGCTTGGATGTTTGTTCCCTTTCACGCAAAAACTATTGGAGGGATTTCGATAAAATTTAGTATACGGGTATAAAATCTGAAATTACGTAAGTACGTATAAACCCGAAATTTTCACGAGATCGTAATATTAGCGCATTTAATGTTGAACCTCCTAAAAAAGGGGGATATTAGGAGAACCGGCGAGCATGTATGAAGAGAGTGTAGAGGAAGCAAGAGAATCTGTAAGGATCGTAGCAAGTGGAAATCGCTAGTCTCTGCCTAGTGCCTACCCCCACGGGAAAAAGGCGTGAATTATCACGCCTACACATACATACTTAAGTATATATATACTTAAGTACATGTATGTTATGTTATAAGTTATGTATGTTAAGAAAAGAAAAAAAATACTTATAAAGAAAATCCGGCCCTGGTCTAAAGCAATGTCCCATTAAAATGCAAAGCCGTTACATCCTCGAGCCAGCAGAACTCCCATCCTGGACGTGCGCCAAATATCTTGATTCGGTCTGCCAACCCACACCACAGATGAACTAGCCAAGTACGTACAGTAAGTAAAACATATTGTACCTATTTGTTCAAGCAAAAGTATATAGTTGTAATTTATTAGGATTTATTTTTTAGTTAAGTTTTAGTTTATTCTTAAGTTAGTCTTATATACCATATGTTTTCTGTACATTTTATTGCAAATAAATACCTCAAGTTATGACATATTAAATGTTTTAAAGCAAAAGGAGATTCAAATCTTATAATATTTGTCTGCGATATACAGAGGTACTATTATACGTATTATACGCATAATGAGGCCTATATCTTTCTCATAACATTATTTCAAAATTAAAAAAACTGATGCTTCCATGCTGGTCTGGGAGCGAAGAAAAAACACAGAATGTGCTAGCTGCTTCTCTTCCCGCGCAGATTGTTAAAGTCAATCGAGGGAAAGGGCTTTAAACTGGGGATTCCTCCACTCATAGGCGATGGGCTAGCAACCTGTCACTATACCTGAATCTCCTTCCATCAATAAGCCTACTATTCAGATAAGCGTGGCCTTTGAGTCTACTACTGACCCTCGCGTCAACTCGTGAACGGGTGTTGCCAGGGGGATCCTGCTTCGATCCTGATTCGAATTTTATTTTTATTTTTTGTTCTTAACTCTTTCAGGCACAAAAAAATAATGATTAATAAATGTTATTATAATTTAAATGAATATTGGGTTGACAAATTAAAATGACAATTATGACAAACGACATTTTAAATATTATTTTTTAATTAATTATTATAGTTATTAATGAATTCATTTTATTTTATTCTATCGCAAGACTGTAGACTAATATTATTGTTATTATTTTAATTCTAGAATATTTAGAGATTTTTAATTAAAATTCACAATGTCTGTATAGGCTAATTTGTACATAGTTCTAAGATCTTTGGCAAATTATTGTGAATAAATGAATATGAATATTAAATTATTATTTTTTTCTTATATTTTATTTTATTCTATTCTATTCTATTCCATTCTATTCCATTCTATTCCATTCTATTCCATTCTATTCCATTCTATTCCATTCTATTCCATTCTATTCCATTCTATTCCATTCTATTCCATTCTATTCCATTCTATTCCATTCTATTCCATTCTATTCCATTCTATTCCATTCTATTCCATTCTATTCCATTCTATTCCATTCTATTCCACACTATTCCATTCTATTCCATTCTATTCCATTCTATTCCATTCTATTCCATTCTATTCCATTCTATTCCATTCTATTCCATTCTATTCCATTCTATTCCATTCTATTCCAATCTATTCCATTCTATTCCATTCTATTCCATTCTATTCCAATCTATTCCATTCTATTCCATTCTATTCCATTCTATTCCATTCTATTCCATTCTATTCCATTCTATTCCATTCTATTCCATTCTATTCCATTCTATTCCATTCTATTCCATTCTATTCCATTCTATTCCATTCTATTCCATTCTATTCCATTCTATTCCATTCTATTCCATTCTATTCCATTCTATTCCATTCTATTCCATTCTATTCCATTCTATTCCATTCTATTCCATTCTATTCCATTCTATTCCATTCTATTCCATTCTATTCTATTCTATTCTATTTTATTTTATTTTATTTTATTTTTGACTGTACACAATCTAGTGTATGTAAAAAGTTAATGAATAGCCCCTCTGGCATGCTAGGCGACCAAGACTGTTTCATGAGTTTCTTTCGTCATTTCTTCTCAGCAGTGGTCGTTCTGAAATGCTAGTAGTTTGTAGCTTTGAGACATAATATATTATGATTAAATAATTAGTTATCAACGTGAAAAAGAGCCTTCTTTGAAGGCCAAGTTTCAATAAAAAAAATTGACTTTGACTACTCTTGGCTCTGTCTACCCCGTAAAGGATAAAGACGTGATCGTGTATCTATAAAAAACCGATCGGGGGAGGGGATACCACAATGAGATCGATAGGAGTCCGCATCATACACGTGTCCTGGATAATACTGGACATGTGCCCAAAGTGCGCACTGGAAAAGAGGAATCTACTGCTGATAAACCTTCAAACACAACGATAATCGATTGCAGAACAGATATATCATGTCCGCCAGAGACAAGAGAATAATAGCTTGATGAGGGTCGGACCTAGATCAGTGGCCAGATTAGATATCTAACGCTCGGGATCAAAGCACCCCTTCATTTTGATCTATTGCAAGCATTTCCCAGAAAGCCTTTTAGGATTTCTGTCTATAGATGTGTTTCTAAAGATTGCCAATTTGTTTTACACATTGAATCCCTATCTAAGGAAAAAAGATTTCTGTAACAAGCTAATTATTAAACAAGCTTATCAAAAAATAAAAAACACGACTGACAACTCACACAGCCTATGTCTAAATGCAAGGAATCTCTCTTAAATCAAAATCTGATAAGCCGTTTAGGACTTACGGTGGAATAAAGAAACTTACATACATACATACATACATGAACCCTGAAAACATAACACTCCTTTTTTGTCACTCGTCTAAAAATAAAAAACACGACTGACAAATTCGTGTTTTTTATCTTTACTCACATAGCCTATGTCACTCGAAGGAATGTAAGGAATCTAAAAATATCTCTTACATCAAAATCTGTTAAACCGTTCAGGACTATGGTAGAATAAATTTACATACATACATGAATCCTGAAAACATAACACTCCTTTTTCGGTCAGTCGAGTAAAACAGCAAGGACTCATCATCATACTGTTCACCGTACAATTTAAATTTATACAATTAAATTTAAAAATATTTGCAGGTAAAGTAGGTACATAAGAATAAGTAGGCGGAGGTTTGCGTACATAAATTGGCGGCACATTTCCAATTTACCCTAAGTACATGGAACCATAAATTGCTACCGCGGCGTTCATAATTCCGTTTATTTGCATAATAACATACAAAGCCTCTACGCTTCATTTACATTCAACAAAGTTTACCTAAGCGTTTTCGTGACGAAAAATCAAAGAATTTTCCCTTCCATTTTGCTTGTAATATTTTACTTAGACATTGAAGACTGAAGTGGTCGAGTGGTTAGGAAGTCTGTGGTCTAAGGTTCAAATCCTACTGATGCCACATGGGTTTACATACCAATCTAACTCATGTATGGCAGTTTTCATAGACCATTACTAGGTTCTGGTGAAGGAATCATCGTGAGGAACCTACACAATAGTTGATGATTGTCGTCTAGTGAGAAATAGAGAAGCCCCCCCGCAGAAAACCGTTTAAAAACCTTATATCCATTAAAACAAGGCCAAAAGTTCTCAAGTTCGACCTCGAGTTTGGCCCTTGTCAAAAGTTGTCTTGGCCATTTCACTTTCGCCGCAAAGTCATTTTAACTTATAGTAGGTATACTATACGGTTTAATTGTTGTGTGTGTATATGTAACAAATTAACTTACTAAAGTGCATTTAGAATAACAATTGCAGCTCATAACAAGGTGTTTCGTGCACATTTGCATGAAACAAAGTGCTTTTGTTTGGAAATATAATAAGCTCGCAGCACGAACACCGTGCTAGATGTCGCTATAGCGTTTATTGTTTCATTTTACATAATAATTACATACAATTCCTGGGCAAAGTTTTGTAACTTTTATTAGCGGACTGTTGAATTAACAAAGGCTCATATTGCTGTGTATGAAAGCTTTTATTTTATTGCTTCCACCAGAAAACATGTGAACATCAATGTGAAAGGAAGAGGGGAAAAAGACAACATGACAGAAAATAATAAAAAAAAAGCTAGCAATAAAAAAAATATTACCAGCCATAACTTTCATTCAGCCAGAACAAAATACATAATGCCAAATCGTATTTCATATGAAATATAAAATGTGCAATTCCTAACCAAAAGTATTATTAGGTAATAAAAAGTACTTACGATAACAATAGTAGATTTTACAACAAGTGCACAAAACGAATCATTTTTATCCGAGACTTTTAGCAGCCCGAGCCGAAGGCGAGGGCTGATAGTAATGTCGAGGATAAAAATCGTTTTGTGGACGAGTTATAAACTCTGCTTTTCACTTCGATTGCGAGGAAATAAATCAAATTGAAGAAATTAATAAACGCACGAAAAAACAAGAGCTGTTTCCCGCCGCTTTATTTTTTAATCTTACGACATTGATAGGCTTGGGCTGCAGACCTATACAGCCTACTATTAA
Organism: Ephestia elutella; assembly: GCA_018467065.1. NCBI lineage: Eukaryota > Metazoa > Arthropoda > Insecta > Lepidoptera > Pyralidae > Ephestia > Ephestia elutella. Next base: position 20,713,060 of record CM031578.1, read on the forward strand.
ATTAATTTTGTAATAATATTTTTCTTAAATTAATTAAATAACCTACCGTACTTGAATTTAAATTTTAATATCTTTTATGTCTTAAAAACACATAAGGCAAATAAATTAAAAGTAAATATTATAAAATAACAAATTCCATCTATGAACTTTTTATCGTGTTTGGCTGTATGGCTCATTTTCTTTGCATTTTATAGATACATTTATGAGTAGATACGTTAATGCCCTTGTGCACAAAATTCGATTTTGTGCAGCCTATATCCTGCACAAATAAGCACTTTCAGAGCATGAGAAGTGAAATAGTAGATTTTACAACAAGTGCACAAAACGAATCATTTTTATCCGAGACTTTTAGCAGCCCGAGCCGAAGGCGAGGGCTGATAGTAATGTCGAGGATAAAATCGTTTTGTGGACGAGTTATAAACTCTGCTTTTCACTTCGATTGCGAGGAAATAAATCAAATTGAAGAAATTAATAAACGCACGAAAAAACAAGAGCTGTTTCCCGCCGCTTTATTTTTTTAATCTTACGACATTGATAGGCTTGGGCTGCAGACCAATACAGCCTACTATTAAATTAATTTTGTAATAATATTTTTCTTTAATTAATGAAATAACCTACCGTACTTCAATTTAAATTTTAATATCTTTTATGTCTTAAAAAACACATAAGGCAAATAAATTAAAAGTAAATATTATAAAATTTCAAATTCTATCTATAATTTTTTTATCGTGTTTGGCTGTATGGCTCATTTTTCTTTGCCTTAATATAGATACATTTATGAGTAGATACGTTAATGCCCTTGTGCACAAAATTCGATTTTGTGCAGCCTATATCCTGCACAAATAAGCACTTTCCGAGCATGAGAAGTGAAAAACAAATTTATCGATAAACTAAAAATATAAAGATTCCTATAATGACTTTTAAACGGATACACACGCGTCTTGTTAGCCGGATCCGCCGACTAGTCATTATGACTATTTCTCACGTTAGTTTTAATCAAATTAAGATCCTATACTTATAAAAATATCTCTGAAAGCTTCAGACTATAGTATGTTCAAATCCAATCGTCTCTATAGGCAACAAGGCAGGGTGGGGTGGCGATCCCCGGGGCTTCTCGCTCAAATTAAAATACCTACCCCCGTTATGGATAGGCTGGGTACTTGGGTAGGCAGTCTATTGAAAGCCTTTCTAGTGTTCATCCATCATATCTCTCAATACCCTGATCGAGTTAATAAAATAGGTATTAATACTTCGAATTTTCCGAGTATGATTTAGGAACTGATTTTAATATGGAATGGATATACGCCTCCTTCCTTACGAATTCTTGTAATAACACATTTTAAATTGGAATCCTAGCTGCCTACTTTCGGTATTTGTTTTTGATATTTCGTTTGATTTTTTTAGTATTCATATGTTACTTTCATAGATTTAGAATACGCCTAAACTAAACTCCATTTATTCTTACAGTCCTATCATGTAAACAATCTTCACAGTACTTTTTATTGAATTTTGTTGAAAATAAATCAAATATTAGTTCAAACCTAAACATTCTAAAGTAAAACATTTATTAACCACGAAAGTAATGTCCTAAAAAGTCCTATCATGTAAACAATCTTCACAGTACTTTTTATTGAATTTTGTTGAAAATAAATCAAATATTAGTTCAAACCTAAACATTCTAAAGTAAAACATTTATTAACCACGAAAGTAATTTCTAAAAACTCTATTTAAATTTATATTGTTGTAAAATCAAATAAAAATTTTTTCAAAAAAAATGAACCGACTTCCATTATAATACTGAAAATCATGAAATAACTTAATAGGCAGATTAATCAAAAAAGAAAAATGTATTGTCATGCTACCTACTTAACGAGGTGAAGTCGGTGCCAAGTGCAGGAGTAAGGATATTATGTAGTTGTGTAGTTAGGCATTTTATTTATACTACATGGTTCTTAAGCTAATTTAGATTATTTGATTTTTAATTTGGCACCGACTTCACCTCGTTCAGTAGGTAGCATGCCAAAATACATTTTTCTTTTTGATTAATCTGCCTATTAAGTTATTTCATGATTTTCAGTATTATAATGGAAGTCGGTTCATTTTTTTTTTGAAAAAAATTTTATTTTATCATTTTTAGTTCACCTATAAAACCTATTTTCATGTTGTCATGAAAACTTAAACTTATTTAATCGCTGGCCGAAAATTAAGAAATAGAAACTTTTTATGTCAGTTTGATTTAAAATGTCAAAATATGTCAGAATTCCAGGGAATTTTTGGCACATAAATAGACCAAGAGCCTGCGACTTCCAAACCGTTCTTATTTTACAAATGCTGAATATTTATTTGTGTGGGATATACGGATAAAAATGATTAGCGACTAGGCATGAAGTTTGGATCTTAGTTGCTTATGCAGGTAATATGGATAGCAAAAGTGATTTTTATAGGTATAAAAAGCACCCTTGGGGACCTCTCAAAGTAACATTGAATTCAGCTTTTATAATAAAACAAATAAAACTATAATTCAGTAAAGTTACAATGTCTGGCAGGGGTTTATATCTGCATCAATTGCTTAGCAATGGAGGGCATGATTTCTCATATTATTCGGAATAAAATCTTATAAAAACTTTTACTTTGAGGAAATTGAGCTACCACTTAAAATATTATTGCTACAAATTATCTGATTAAGTAATCATGATGCAACTTTTATAGTCGATAATCGCTATTTCTGTGTGTTGGGTGCAAAGAGAATCTTGAGTTTTCATAAAATAACGAAGGGCATGCTCTCGCGGGCTTTTGCTCTATAATCCAATGTTTGTATTTAAATCTTTTGTTACGAGTAGGTATCTTTAAAATTACCGAACAGATTCTGACGTGGTTAAAATGGGACCAACTTGGGAATAGACCTTTTCGAATAAAAAAATAATTTCGGAAATCAGTCCACAGTGGGCGGAGAAATCGGCGAACATACATAAAAAAACATACATACATCAGAAACATATAACCTCCTCCTTTTTTGGGAAGTCGGTTGAAAAAGACATGGTAAGATTGTGTAACACTTTTAAATGGGTTACCACCAACTTAGCCAGCGGTTCGCATGAGACACATGGGATAGGTACTGCTTATCTAGATTGAAACACTGTAAATTTGTTGGACGGAATGGGATCACTTTATTTAATATGGTTAAACATACAGTTTATTTCACTGACACGTGGAAGTTATAAAGTTTCTTGAAATTAAGTTAAATACAATGACACACTCACTTGTTAAAGTATCACTTATACAATATTAAATGATACATTACGGAAATCCACTACAGACACGCTTAGAATCTCCAAGTTCTTGATTAATATGAGTGTCTGCCAGGTCAACACGTGGCGCCTTAACCAAAGGTCCACATGCTCTGCTCTGAATATTCCATCCGTCCAATTTATTTAAAATATGGGATTATCGCCCATACTGCGATGCCTGGCGTTTATGTATAGTTAAACTTGGAACCCTACAACAAATTCAATACCTTCTTTGTCAAAATGCACATGTTACATGTAGGATGTTTTCGCAAGTTACATTATAATCTGTACTCACGAAAGTCCGCCTGCTCTATTTATTTATACTTCCGGCTCCATAACACAAATTTAACGTGACAACCCATGTCGTCTTCAATATTTTGTCAAGTTTATTAAAACTTAGATGTTGCGTGCTATCGCTAATCAACCAGAAAATGAAAAGAACGCATCCTTTCATGGACAAAACTTCTATCAAATCCTATGTCAGAGGCATAGACAACAATCAGTTTTTTTTTAAGAGAATTTTAATAGATTTATTTTGTTTCCTTATTTTTCTTTATCGAATATTATTTTATGTATGTTTTTTAAATAACTAATTTAATATTTATTTTTGTTAATCTATATTTAACTACTGCGACACTAGCGACATCTTTGAAGTTATTTTTATACTACTCAATGTCAAATATACTAACTCTTAATCGCCTAGATGGCGTTACGTGTATCAAATGTATTTTATTAATTTTACTTGTACACGGAATTTAAACGTGTTACAATACATTTCAACCCGTTTTTAAAAAATATATGTACTCATGTATTTTTTAACATCAAGAAAAGATTGCAGATTGACAAAGAATGTTCATAGAAAAATCTTATATAATATGCAGACAAATTCGTTGCTTTCATCGCCAACCTAACCTAATGTAATGATGATCTCAACATCAATTAAAATAAAACTAACCAGTTCTGCTGGACCTATACTAACTCCTTACAAGTATGGTAGGTATAAGTGTACAATTGCACATCTGCCCTGCGACTATGTCTTGGGATCGGTAATCTGCATTGTTAAATGCAGACTCCACAGATTATTATGTACTGTGCTTACAGTAAGTTTAATATGTAAAAGAACAGAAACATTCCTAATCCGTTTCCACCTCAGAATATATGGGTTTTGGTGTTGTATCAGAATATGCAAAATACATTTATCCAACCATTAAATGTAATATTTGCTTTCACTATATTGTAAATGTTAATCTAATTTCTATATATTCTTAGAGTACTAAGTCTTACAAAATACTACTCTGTGTATTTTATTTAACATGTTTATAATTAAAGAAATATAGTAAGTATACATTCCTTATGGATTGTGTATCATCTTTGTCAAAGAAACACTACTAAATACCCTATTTCAAATTTGCAAATTCAAGTTTTAAATTTGAGTTTGCTAAACATAGAAGCTAATTTGTTAAATGATATCTTGAATATGTGATAAGTCTGTATTCATTATTAAATTTTATTTTATTAAAGATTCCACGAATGACTAGCACAACATAACTGCTTTTTATTTTCATACGTACTTACACCCTTTCACACTAATTTGATCGAATAGATTTGTTGCGCGCAAAAAATTTTTGAAAAATATCCTTATACCCTGTCAGCCATCCATCCTCTTCCAAATTAAATATTTACACGTCATATTTTAAATTCGTGTAAATATTGTGTTTTAATTAATTGTGTCTTTAAACTAGCTAAATAACTATTAGTCATCGTGTTTTAAAATATCTTTAATATGAAATTTACCCAATGATTTACCTTGCATATCCTTTAAACTATACACAAGGGGTGAATGTTTAACTGCAATTACACACTTCTGAAAACGAGGTGCTAATTTGGATGTGATATGTTTACTAGCATCAGACAAAGTAAAGGTTCGCTTGTAAACTATTTGACCTACTTTATATTCTAATGGTCTTTTTCTTAAATCATAATGTCTTTTATTCTTGTCATGAACCAATTTTAAGTTATGACTTACATCCTTAAATATAGTTTTAAGTTCATTTAAATTATTACCATGAATTCTAGGATCACTTGGAGATACTGAAGAGTATGGAACAGGCTCATCCGAATTCTGGTGCAATTTACCATCTACATACATTTCTCTGCCATGCACAAGAAAGTAGGGTGAAAATTTAGTAGATTCACTAACTGATGTGTTGAGTGCACACTGAATTTCTGGTATATGACTGTCCCATTGCCTATGATTGTTCTTTACATAAGAGGCAATCGCATACACTATATTCCTAATTGCTCTTTCAGCTTGGTTAACTTGAGGGTGATATCTAGGGTTATAGTAAATATTTGGTACATTATATTTGCACATTAAGTCTTTAAATTGGTTTGAAATAAATTGAGGACCATTGTCAACATATATAAATTTGGGTATACCGTGTACCAAAAAACACTTTTTCTTCTAAAATCTTAACTATAGCATTGCCTGTTGCATTCCTTATAGGAAACAGCATAACATATTTACTAAAGTAATCTGAGCATACTAAAAGATTTGTGTTTCTCTTAGTTGATACCGGAAACGGTCCTAACAGATCACAACAAAGTGCTTCAAAAGGTTTATTGACTTGTTTTGGATTTCCCATTAAACCAGGAGAAGAGGTGTTCACCGGTTTGTACTCTTTACAAGTTTCACAACTGTTAACATAATTTTCCACATCTTTATACATTCCCTTCCAAAAATAATGCAAAGCTAAACGTTTATGAGTTTTAAAAATTCCCAAGTGAGCGCCAGTAGGATCATCATGAAATTGTTTTAAGAGATTTCCTACTTCATCTTTTGGTATTACTTGTTTCCAAGCATACTGAGAGGTTAAATTGTATTTATTCTTACTATTTCTAAATAATTTTCCATCTTTTCAATGAAAAATTTGGAAATTTATGTGGAAATTTTTCACAATTTTCTACCATTTGTAAATACCAACTATCAGAAATATTTTGTGAAATATCTAAAGATTCTATTTTAATTCTAGAGAGTACATCAGGTAAAACCATATCTTTTCCTTTTCTATGTGTTATGTTAAAATCAAATTGACTTAAACGAATACTCCATCGTGCTAAACGTCCTGAAGGATTTTTTAGTTTATAGAACCATTGTAACGAAGCATGGTCTGTAATAATATTACATTTTTGTCCTTCAACATACATTCTAAATTGTTCTAAAGCATACAACACAGCTAACAGCTCACGTTCAGTGGTCGTGTAATTAATTTCATGCTTATTAAGTAATCTACTGCAATATGCGATGGGATGGTCAAAATTGTCATGGGATTGTGTCAACACTCCTCCGATGGCAAATGAAGAAGCATCCGTTTGAATTGAAAAAGGCAAACTAAAATCCGGGCATTTCAAAATTGGTGCAGATATTAAACTAGATTTTAGTGTATTAAAAGCCTTTTCAGCCTCATCTGTCCATATAAATTCCACATTTTTACAAGTTAATTTACTAAGTGGTCTACTAATTTTTGAAAAGTCTTGGATAAACCTACGGTACCATCCTGCCATTCCTACAAATCTTTTAACTTCTTTAGGTGTTGTGGGAGTTGGATAATTAAGAATTACTTCCACTTTGGAAGGGTCAGTATGTAAACCATGTTTATCTACCATATATCCCAAATATTTAAGTTCCTTTCTACAGAATTGTGATTTATTTATATTTATAGTTAAATTAGCATCTTTTAAACGTTGATATACTTTTTCTAACAGTTCTATATGACAATTAAAATCGCTACTTACACAAACTATGTCATCTTGGAAAACAAAAACTTTATTATCAAATTCTGGACCAAATAATTTGTCCATGAGACGCTGCATAGTAGCCGAAGCACCTACTAAACCAAACGACATAGATACATAATGAAATAGACCTCTACGGGGTACAGTGAACGCTGTTTTTCAGCAGATTCCTGACTATCATATCCCACCTGCCAGTAGGCCGCACTAAGATCAATAGAAGTTAAGTATTTTGCATCTCTTAAGTTATCCAATATCTGATGTATATATGGCAAAGGATAAGCATCCGCTTTTGAAACAGAATTAAGTTTACGACAATCCAAACACACTCTAATATCACCATTTGGTTTGGTAACCATCACAACAGGTGAGTTCCAAGGTGAATTGGATGGTACAACAACACCTAATTCCAACATTTTGTCTAATTCTTTTTCTAAAGCTGCCTGTTTAACAGGAGATAAAGGATAATACCTCTGTTTAATAGGTGGATAATCACCTGTATCTATCTTATGTGTAATTAACTTTGTCCTACCTAAACCAACCTTCTCAGTGTTAATATTGTCAAATTTTAGAATAATTTTATTTAATAATCTCTGTTGTTCTTTAGTCAATGTATCAAATGATTCTAATCCTTGATTCCTTGAAATTTGATTGATACAATTATTGGGCAAACTACAAATTTTATTGTTATTAACTAAGTTGTCCAATGTTACTATAAACGAATTGAAAAAATCTATGCCAAAAATTATTGAGGTTATAATATTTGGTACAACGTAGAACTTAATTGTCTTAACTTGACCACCATAATTAATTGGCAGATACATACACCCAATGCACTGGACTTGTGTACCATCTGCGGTCCTAACATGACCTCTAGGTAGTGAAATCAATTTAAAGTTGTACTCCATAAACAATGTGTGTGAATTATTTCCTAGTATTGAGCATGCAGCTCCTGTGTCTAACAATCCATACACTTCTAAGTTCAAAATATTGACCAATAGGTGTGGTCTTATGTCTCCAGTATTTGCCTTAAATAGAGCCGCAGCATCTTTGCCTGGGATACAAGATGTTATTTCAAAATTTAAGTCACTGTGGCTCAAGCTACTTAGTTTTTTAAACATTTAGGGCAATCGGTCCTCTTAAATCCTTTTTCACCGCACTTATAGCAAACTAATTCTCTTGATACCTTACATTGATTGGTGTAATGGTTGCTACTATCACATTTAAAACATTTCTTAACCTTGATTGCAGAACTCGACGGTTCCACACCAGCCACAGGCCTCTGTGCCCTAATCACATTATTAAAAGATTCCTTTTTTCTAAGGTTAGAATTAAAATCCTGATTTAAATCAGAAGGTTTGGGCTCCACAAATTGGTCAACCCTTGCACGAGCAAGTTCTAATTTTTTACCATATGACTGTAATTTCTTAATTGAATCAATTTTTAACAATGCCATTTCCCGCATGTACTCTGGCCTGATATTGTGCATTAAAAAATATCTAGTTGATCCTCCTCAGACAGTGGTTTGGTAAGTCTGGAGAACATACTCCTTCATACTTTGACACAAATAAAGGCTACCATTGTCTCATTTTTATGTTGAGTCCTGGAGCGTTATCTCTCTTGTTAATTTATAATCTAAATCCGGTATATCTGTCGAAATCTTCACGAAGAGCTCCTAATAATTGTTTATAATTAGAGAAAGAATCCTTGTTTGACCTATACCAACACAAAGCCGATTTGTCTAAAAGGTCGGAGAAAAGCAACGAAAAAGTTCTGTTTTCGGATATATCTCTAGCCTGCCTAAGTTCCTCTAACCTCTCAATGAAAACTCGCACACAGGAAGTGCCATCAAATTTTTAAATTTAGTGAACGCACAAATTGATAGGTTTTTCCTTAACAAACACTACTTTGGAACTCTAATACCAAGATCTTTTTCAGGAGAAGACTGAGGCGGAGTTTGCATCCCCTCATCATCATCAGAGTCCTCCATATTAGCATTAATGATATTAATTAATTTGTGTTTAAGTGTAAGGTACAATTCTGAGTTTGTTTCTTTTTAACCCGATTAAAGTCTCATTAAATATTAGTGAGAGCGTGCCACCAGTCTTTTAATATTGATTAACATCACCAGGTACCGTAGCTTGCTTGGACTCTTCTAGTTCCTCGATTGGAGCAGAGCATAGCTGAACCTCGGTCTTGGCATCAGGCGCAGGGTAGTCGCTGTGTTGGATACTTCCACGACGACTCATATTAATCAGTCCCCTGTACTTGCGTCTAAGCACATCTCTAGTAGCCTTCTCATCTGTGGAAATACAATAATATTTAAGGATAAAGCGAAGGGCTGTTCATTAAACAATTTCCGCTGGATGGCGTTGATAGCAACATTTTCCGTTTTATTTTTTTTGTTGCGTTGTTGCAGTACTTATAGGCAAACATTTTGAATTGGCGAGCGGTAAACATACTATTTTATTTATTTTATGGCCTACGATTATATTTCAGTCAACATAATGAAAAAAAAGCTTTAGAATAAAATCTGCCATGAATCTTCGTATCTCTACACTCACTCACACTACGACGAGAGCTTTCAAAATGACATTAAATATAGCGCAAAGCATTGTTATAAATTTAAAAAATACGCTACTAGATGGCACTTATTTCAAAAGAGTGTCTAACTACAATAATGCCAATCGGACTGGCTTTGGCAACGTAAGAAAAAAGAAAAAGAAATTTAAAAAGCTAAAAGAGAGCGAAAAATAACCTAGTAATTTCTTTAACGTCATTTGTCATATTTTGTAAGAAAGCAAAAAAATATACTAATTGTGAGAATAAATATAGGTATCTACCTATGTAGTTCAAGTTCGTATCAATTGGACTCCAACAGCAGAAAAAGTCCTCCAGCGCGTTGCAATGTCTAGACTTTTGTTACCAAACTGTTAAAAAGCGCAAAGATGAATATTTGGGGACACGTTTTGCTTTATGACACAACAGATGTCAGCTGTGCTTCAACTTATGGGAAAAATAGAAGGCAAGAGATGTGGTGGAAGACATGTGTGAGTGGACCAGAGTCACCACGGTTGAGGAGCTGTTTCGCTTAGCGACGAACAGAGAAGAGTTTGCGAATCTGACGGCCAACCTTCAGTAATGGAGAGGCACTAGTTCAGTGATGCAAAATCATAATTAGTAAAAAAAGAAACTGTAATTTAAATACCTATCTACCAATAGTTTCAGCAGTTTGGTTTTCACCACCTCTTAGATTCCCAACACGAATCTAGCAATCGTTCTCGAACATCCATTTTTCAAAAATCAATCAGCAAACAGCACCACCAGAACGTTATAGTCATAATGTTCGTAAGAATTGTATGACTAGAATTATATTTTTTTAGTAAAACTAAATAGTACATATTGTTGACTTTTTTTTATTTTTAGTAATGAAGTGGAAATTTATTTTCGAACTTTTTTTTTTTATTAAAGAAAACAAAAGATTGGGTATAGTTATTCCTTTCCAACATAAATTGTTAAATATTGCAGTCTGTTATTCATGATGACTCCTTCATTGCTTTGAATGATGGATGGTGATGATAAATTCTTCATCTGACAAACCTGTCATTACAGTTTTTGTTTTGTGTCATTACAGGAGCCAATTAGTGTATACAGAAGCACTTGTGCTGTGCATTTCCTGCCACAGTATTGACATTTGACACGTGTCAATACTATCGATAGTCCTGCAACGCTAGTAGATAGATATGTATATAGTGTAGACTTACATCGATACCACGACGAATATCGATATCTTTTATTGTTGATATAAATTAATATCGTTTTTAAATATGCAACAAGCTAATTATTAAAAATAAAAAACACGACTGACAAGTTTTTACTCAAAAAGTATACCTATATACAAACATATAAGTAATATACATTTTCGAAATCGCCTTTTGTAAAGCCCTTCAATTTGATACCTCACTCGTCAAGATTGATCAAAATTTTATTGTTTTTTTGGTCTGCTATTTATCGCATATATAATCCGCCATTTTGTTTTATATGGTGGCGTCATACTCCAACCTATGTCATATCAGGAGGAATGCAAGGAATCTAAAAATACCTCTCACATCAAAATCTGTTAAGGCATTCAGGACTTATAGTGGAATAAAGAAACTTGCATACAGACTTACATACATACATGAACCTCTGAAAACATAACACTCCTTTTATGGTCCAGTCGTGTAAAAATAAATCTACAAATAATAAATGCGTATTTTATGCATAAAGTGAAAAAGTAATACACAGGTACCTTATTTACATTTTAATTGATAAATTTGTTAATACTTATCCGAATCTGATACTTAGATTCAGCACTGTTTAATCAACGATCCTTCACATAATCACACTTTCAATGTTTCAAATGTATTTAAATAAAATCGAAAAAAATAATTAATATAAATCACGGAGGTCGAGCCCACCTCGACTTTATCGATAATTCAAAGTATCGATACTGGGTGCCCTAGAAGTTCTAGGATTAAATTAGACGTTCAGAAAACATGTTGTAAAATGCAAACTAAAAAACAATTAATCAGTAAGCTATTTTGTTTTCTTTGAAACTAAATATGCACATATTCCTATAGTTTATTTTTTGTAAATGAATACAAATTGTTATAATATCTACCTACTATAATGTCTTTTGATAAAAGTATTTTCAAAATTAAATTGTTTAAGTTTCAGACAGAAACTTATGATTATAAAAAGCATTATCTTTTTGGGTAAAAAAAGCAACGTTGCCATCTTACTCCTCGCACAGATCGGCAACAACGTATCGATGAATGCCTGAGATGAATTCATACAAAATATTCCAGTCCAGTGCATATACGTAATGGCAAGCTTGTAATAATATATTAAAATCTAGGGTTCAGTACGTATTTTTATGAAAGAAGATTTTTTTATGGTGAAATTTCAATTTGATAACTGGGACTTTTGAATATGAAGGCAAGGATATCTGAATATGACATCTTGACATCTGGATGTGAAGACCTGGGTGTCGAAGTGCATGTGCATATGAAATGCTGGACGGCTGAATATGAAGACCAAAGCCCAGGAGATGATCACCTGAACATCTGGAAATGAAGATCTGAAAATGTGGAGCTGAAGACCTGAACATCTGGACATCACCTGCACATATAAATTTGAAGGCGATGAGAGTCTGTGGTCATGTGGATAAGAAAACCTGGACAGCAGGGACATAAAAGTCCAGTACATCACATCCAGATGTACAGGTGATGTCCAGATATTCATGTTGGAAATAACCTGTCTTGATATCCAAAAGTCCCAGTAATCAAATTTAAATTTCACCATAAAAAATCTTTCATAAAAATAAGTATATTGAACCCTAAATTGTATTTAATATTGAAACTTGCTATTTTGTAATTTTTTAGCATTTCATGATTTTCTTTTGTTTTTCACGTACAGCCGAAGGGAGGCACTGTCAGAGCAAGCAGCATCAAGGTTGCATGTACATTTAGGTCTCAAAATGCTTTTATATAAATAGTAGTAGTCAGTAGTTTGTAATAAATCTGCTAGACGTCGCCCCTAAATGTCACAAAATATTACGCACACATCAACAAGAATCTCAATTTTTGTCGTATTTTAAATGCCGTTTTTCTCGTAAATTATTATACATTATTATGTTAAATTCAACATGAGAGCACAATTACTTCATAAGAATTGGAAATTCGATTTTATTATGAGAATCATTAACGAAGTTTAGAGCATTGCTGTAGAACAAAATGTATGGACAGCCAAAGCTTGGCTTTCACCTTAAGCTCATGTAATAATTCCTCCTTACGGAGATAGTCAATCCAGTTTACCCTATCCATGATGGGTTTAAATATTTTTAAAATTAACAATCTTATTCAAATAGTTAAGTTTCTTAAGTTTTAAATGTAATTATAAACACTAAGTAGTCTATTGAAGTTTAAATTTAACACTATAATGGTACAGTATCACTATTAAAGTTTAATAAGTACCTAATACTTCAAAACTACACATTTAAATAATTCAAACAAACTGACTAAGTTAAATTTAAGTTATGTAATACAATGGAAAAGCAATATTTAAATTATTTATTTTCCTCTAAGTATTTAAAAATAAGGTTATAAATTAGGTAAATCTAACAATAAACAAATCCTCAATGTGTCAATCCAGAATGAGCCCCACGTTGGGCGCCATTTGTAACACTTTTAAATGGGTTACCACCAACTTAGCCAGCGGTTCGCATGAGACACATGGGATAGGTACTGCTTATCTAGATTGAAACACTGTAAATTTGTTGGACGGAATGGGATCACTTTATTTAATATGGTTAAACATACAGTTTATTTCACTGACACGTGGAAGTTATAAAGTTTCTTGAAATTAAGTTAAATACAATGACACACTCACTTGTTAAAGTATCACTTATACAATATTAAATGATACATTACGGAAATCCACTACAGACACGCTTAGAATCTCCAAGTTCTTGATTAATATGAGTGTCTGCCAGGTCAACACGTGGCGCCTTAACCAAAGGTCCACATGCTCTGCTCTGAATATTCCATCCGTCCAATTTATTTAAAATATGGGATTATCGCCCATACTGCGATGCCTGGCGTTTATGTATAGTTAAACTTGGAACCCTACAACAAATTCAATACCTTCTTTGTCAAAATGCACATGTTACATGTAGGATGTTTTCGCAAGTTACATTATAATCTGTACTCACGAAAGTCCGCCTGCTTTATTTATTTATACTTCCGGCTCCATAACACAAATTTAACGTGACAACCCATGTCGTCTTCAATATTTTGTCAAGTTTATTAAAACTTAGATGTTGCGTGCTATCGCTAATCAACCAGAAAATGAAAAGAACGCATCCTTTCATGGACAAAACTTCTATCAAATCCTATGTCAGAGGCATAGACAACAATCAGTTTTTTTAAGAGAATTTTAATAGATTTATTTTGTTTCCTTATTTTTCTTTATCGAATATTATTTTATGTATGTTTTTTAAATAACTAATTTAATATTTATTTTTGTTAATCTATATTTAACTACTGCGACACTAGCGACATCTTTGAAGTTATTTTTATACTACTCAATGTCAAATATACTAACTCTTAATCGCCTAGATGGCGTTACGTGTATCAAATGTATTTTATTAATTTTACTTGTACACGGAATTTAAACGTGTTACAATTGTTTATAACATATTTGCTCGTAAAGTGTCACTTATTTCACCAATTTCAATATTGTATTGTATCTCATTACGCACTTGTGCGTTATTGTAAAGTAAAACGCACGCTCCGTCTATAAACGAACGATACTTTTTTTAAATCTTAGCAAAGAGTTTTTATGTCAGAAAAGTGGTCAACATTTTATAAATAAAATTAACTTTAGGAGATAAAATAAATAAAAATTTAATTCTTTAAATTAATTTTGACAATAAATTACAACCATTTATCTGTAAGAAAATACAAAAATATTAATTTACTTTAGTAATACTGGCTGTTTTTTGTGCATTTGCCTTAAAAAAAAGCGCTGATGCACGCGCATCGCTAATTTGTGAACAAGTAAAATTATACCGCGCGCTTTTTCTTTGATATTGTCGTTTTCCAAGGTTTATTTAAATATTTTCTCGCAAATATGATAAAAAACGTCGTATGACATACGTGCGCTTTGAAAATTACAACCTCTGCCTTTCTTGTAGCCCTCGCCTACGGCTCGGGCTAGCAATATCGCCTCGGCTGTAATTTTCAACTTACCGCACTTATATCACAATGTACTATTACATGATAGGACTGGTAAGAATAAACGGAGTTTACGTAGGTTTCTTTTTAAGTTTTATGAACAAAAATTCTTTGTGACAGTTGTAACTAGGGGTTGTTACCGGTACCAAATTCTCCATATAAACTGCCAGAAAGTATAGGTACTTTTTATGAAAATTAGCTTTTTCCCACGGGAACATTGCTTTTGCCAGAGATGAAAGGTATGTCCTTCTTTGTACTTCTAACTTTCGAAAGTTCAGTATGATTGGTTCATTAGATAAAGCGTGAAGAGGTAACAAACAAACTCCCTCTCACATTAGTTAGGATTTGGTGACGACGACGACGGTACCAACCGGTAACAGCCCTGTTGTAACATGTTCTTTGTTCATGAAACTTATATTTGAAAACTTTCAAGATTTCTCCGGGGTAACACATCTAATTGGAAAAGTTAAAAAAAGATGCGAGTTCCGCGCACAATTTCCGGAGACACAAATTAAAGAATGTGCAGATCGATAAGCTGCATTTCTTTTTGTAACGGTGTCTCTTCAACTAGCAAATATAAACGATTAGAATGTTCAAGTCCTTTCCTTTGGCACGCCTTTAGTATATTGTAAAAAATTTCATCGGATAGGTACAGTAAGCGATGCAGAGAAAACCCATTTCATAGAATCCTATTTCAGGGGGGGGGGGTCAGGTTTCTCTGCATCCGATTGTACCTATATCTTAAAAACTTGGTGACTACTAAACTAAGGGAGTTATCAATCCGGGGCAGTGGTCCAACTGCTCTGTCTAACTAGTTGGGCTATGGGTCTTTACTAGGGGCAGTGTCCAACTTTAAAATAGTTGGACCACAGCCACCTTTTAAGAGTTCCGTGGTCCAACTCATTTAAAAAAATACTTGCTAACTCTATAAACCTTAACTGCATCTTTTTGTGCATCAGTTTTTAGTTTACGATGATATGGAACCTCTTTTATTAGCCATACGAAACATATCGGCCATTTTGGATCTTCCTAGGATTCGTTTTCATTAGGATTCTCTTCTGTGTACTCAATAGTTTGTGTCCTGGAGTTCCACAAGTGCCCATTGCCACGAGAGCTCGCCCCGAGGCAGCTCGTTAGAGTAAAAGCCAGAGAGCGCCAGAGGCAACCCCCCATTCTCTCTACAAACCTCTTTTCACATGCAGTACAGTTAACTGCATGTATGTTGCCTTGGATATGGACCTCTATGGTATTTTTATTCATATTTTATGTCTTGTTACATAAACCCTATTCCTAGCTCCTGGTATAATCATTATTAGGTACTGAAAACCTGTAGTCATCTATATCTATACATATAATAAAACAGTAAAAATATTTTGTCAGTACATTTAGTATTTTTAACTGAAATGGATAGAGGGACACTTAAAAACAATAATAGAAAGCGAAAAAATTTTTTTGGAATTTCTTGTCTGTCTGTCTGTCTGTCTGTATGTATGATCACGCTAATCTCCGAAAGTACTGAACCGATTTGAATGAAACTTTTTTTGTTGTGCAGCTAATAAGCCTGGGCAACATTTAGGCTATAATTGATTTTGAAAACTGGAACACCTGATGAAGAACCAAAGCAGAACAGTTAAACTATAAGAAATATGGAAATGGTGCCTTAACAAAAGTTGTTCAACCTAATGAGCATTTTCTGCTGACGTATAAAAATTTAAGATATGGAACATCTGATGAAGAACTGCAAGAGACAAGCTACACCATAACATATATGGAAATGGCGCCTTAGTAAAAGTCGTTCAACCTGATGAGCATTTTCTGCTGACGTATAAAAATTGAAGATATGGAACATCTGATGGAAAGCTCCAAGAGAGCAGCTACACTATAACATATTATATGGAAATGGCGCCTTAGCAAAACTTTATTAATCTGATGAACATTTTCTGTAGACGTATAAAAATCGAAAATCCGAAACAGTTTGGAACACAAAAAGATTTTTCATCTAAGCGAAACTCACGCGGGCGAAGCCGCGGGCGACAGCTAGTACATAATATTTGCTTTTTCTAAATAAATATATTTTGTCATTCGCGTCCTACGTTGTTAAAACGCGCTAAATAAAATAAAAATATTATTTTATGTGGCGGTCACAGAGGCAACGTTGAAATGTATTCTGATATATTAGTGTATATGCTTATGCTTTCTCCTGGCTAATGTACGGGTTATACTCTGATGCAGACAGACTATTTATTTTACAGAAAAAATGCATTAGAATTATAAAGAATATTAAAATGACTGATACTTGCGAACACCTACTACGAAATGAAGAAAAAGACATATTTCTTAGATAATTGAAACTTATACTGAAAGACAAAGGCTATTATTCATTGGACGAGTTTTACAACGATAAAGATATTGACATTCCCAGATAAATCGAAATCGGACATTTTTCACTATATATGATGGAATCGAGGACTACCTAATTTTTGACCATTAAAACTATACTATTATCTATTTTGACTACATTATAAACTGTAATAATTAAAATTGAAACCTAATCACAATTTCTTATTATAAATCCGCCTGCCGTTCCATCCTTCTACATTGCTAATACCCGACAGGGTTCATATTGTACCTACCTAAAACCAGTTACTTACTGTATTAGTAGTTATAATTATAACTGAATGTATGATATGAAACGCAATAAATGATATGATATGAAAAAAAAAAATGTGCTGTTTACTATACCCCGCTGCAAATAGAACTCCATTGAATGTGAAACGAGCGTTCGTTTGCGTTGGATTTGAATTTTTAAATGCGAGTCTCAGCAAAAAACGGCAATGAAATGCTTCGCTTTGGGTGCTTGTTCAACTACCTACATACTGTAAAGTACAGGTCATAAAACATTTTGAAATACATACGTATGGCCAAACTAAGCTGAGCCAATTTAGTTAATTGGGAAAAGATTTTTTTAACCCTTTGGCGGACACTAAATGACACGAAATAAGTTTCTTATCACAACCAGAGGGTTAAGGTTTTTTATTATTTATTTAGTGACAAATTAACGTATTAAACAGCTTTACTTTTTCTGGCGCGTGAAACAGTGTGGCCATTTATCTCACTCAACTTGGAAGAATCTCTGTCCTATTTTTAGACCAACACTTTGCGGTTTAGCAACTTTAAGGTAGACTTCGGAGCACTGCGGCCCTTATATATATAGCTTACTTTTGTAAATATTTTTAGAGTTCAATCAGAAAACGACCTTTAATAAAACTTTTTGAACACTTAAAATCTTAAATAACGAGGTAAGCAGATTTAATTCAAAAGAGAAATATGTATTGGCACGTGCTTAAGGCCATACCCAAGGCTGATCAGAGGGGGTGAGGGGCGGTACGTAAGCACCGCCTTAAAGCAGACATAATAAGGTTACTTTTCGAATTTTCTATAATTTGTGTTTTTGCTAGCGAGTTTTCGTCAGGCTCTTAGGGTAATTATTTTAGAGGTTTTCTTTAAATTTTGATAAAACACTAAACATATTTAAAAAAATAAGCCGGTATCGTTGTAAATAAATGTATCCTTTATTTGATTCTTTAAAAAAATCTATTGTTATCGCTTAAATTACGGTGATTTTCGACGATAAAGGAAAAAAAAACAGGATTATGTATTATTATTTTTATCTAGTTTTATTAATTTTATTTGTAATTTGATTCGGTATAATTCTAGTTTAGTATTTTTCTCTTTACAGGATATTTTTCCTGCTTCAGTACTTATAACCTATGATTCACACTTGACGTTTAAAGACATTTTCGGAAAATCCTGATTGGGTGTAGCCTTAAGTTGAAATTTGTGCCAATAAGTTCCCTGCATCATTTTTTGAAGCTCAGATTTTATATTTTCAGCCCGACGACCATGTAACAAACGTAATTGTTCCGACCGACACGCAGCCCCATCACTTTGGACCTGTCTCCGACAGATTAATAACTTGCGGACATAGAATATGTTCCTAAAGTAATATACTACTTGTTTTTTTTCTTTATACTACTAGCCGCGCCCCGGGGCTTCGCTCCCGTAAGAATATCGGGATAAAAAGCACTCTGTGTGCTATCCCCATATTTTTCTACCCGTGTACCAAATTTCATCGAAATCGGTCCAGTAGATTTTGCGTGATTGAGTAACAAATCTAATTTAGAATCGTATCGTCAATGTTATACGCAAAATTATTTATTGTTAAGTAATTTTCCGTATAACTACAGGAAGGGCACTTCATAGAAACGGGGCGTCATGTATACCTAAGACTACTACAAATGAAACTGTACATCCGTGAACACGTCAATGTGTGCGTTTTCATAGTCATAGGTCATAGCGTCCCAACCTGCAAAACAACGGAGGAGAAGTGCGGGGTACGCAGGGGTACGCCATATTGCGGGCAGGGAGCTTCCTTTCTGTACGTAGTACTTATATTAATTCTGTGGTATAACATTGACGACACGACATGATAGTATCGTGAATTCGTGACCACGCATAATATGACTGCGTACTTTCGCCATTATATAACCCAGTTATACGCCAGTATAGTATATAATAAGTCTATGATCATAATTATAACCATCGTATATGCTAGCTCAGATTACAAAAAGTTTATTGGGTTATCATGTCACGCACATGATAACCTTTTAAATTAGGTAGATTTTTTTAATCCTGTGGGACTAGTAAACTGGGGAACAGAATATATATAAAGTACATGTAGGCGTATATCATCACTTTTATTAATTAAATCACAATACATGAACCGAACTTGACAAAATACAGGAGACAACCTTAAGGGGTCTAAGAGTCGCTCTACAAAAATCAGCAATAATGCTGTCACTATAATCCGATCAAATTTTTATATTTAATTAGATAAAGTGCTTATCCCATTATTATAAATGCAAAATTTTGGAAGAGTGTAAGGATGTGTGTTCGTTGCTCAATCACGCAAAACCTACTGGACGGATTGCGATAAAATTTGGTACTGTAACTAACTAATCTAAAACAAGCGTCTTTTTTATTACGTGTGATATTCTATGACGACGCCTACCGAATTGATAATGGTCTATAAATGCCCTTGTTTATGCAGGGCACAACAAAGCTGTTTACACCTCGACGGTGGAAGGTCACGAGCTTTACAGGTCAAGGTCACCGGCCTACTTTGAGATTCCTTCGGCCGCTTTAGATGAAGGAAAAGTAAAGGCGTTGCGCGAGGAAATAGATGGAAAAGAAAAAAAACAAGTACCAAAAATTACAAGAATTAGTAGGAGTTTGAATTTCTAAATTAGGTTTCTGTCTTTCTCCAACTACCAAAGGTTGGCAGAAAAAGATTGATTAGCAATAAGCCCGCTATTGGTCCATACGTGAAACAATTAATTTTATGTACTAGTGATATGGTTTGTTATGCAGAATTTTGAAATACAAGGCATACATGTATGTGTGTGTTAAAACACTCACTAAAAAATAAGTGTACCAGTACGTAAATCAAAACGGAAATTCCATTCGTGAGTAGAGTCCTAGGCGCTATGTCAAAACAAAAAGTCCGAAAACAAAATGCGTAAAGTAAAACATTATTAAAAATAATAGTAATTAGAAAAAAAACAAGCAGCAAAAGAGTTTCTGGCGATCGAAAATGAGGTAATTTTTAAAATAAAACAATTATTACGGCAGTTAAACTTCATTGCTTCTGTCACGCGCTCTGTCTTAACTTTTTCAACTCGAGACTTCCAAGACAATAAAATTGTATCTTTCGATCGCGGTGACATTTAAGACTGTCGAAGTTTATTCTTGTTTTTTACGGCTTTCTTCCAAAAACATAAAATTGTTTTAAAAAAGACCAAACAATTTTTGTAACGGGTTTATCTTTTTTCCGAGCGTTTATAGATAAACCTGGTGCCAGTTTAAAGGCATCTAATGATCATTAATAATCATGATTTAACGACTACCGCCATCTAGCGACAGCAATATTACACACTATAGTCAACTAAATAATAAATAAATGAAATATACGGACCAATCACACAGATTGAGTTAGCCCCAAAGTTATTTCGAAACATGTAACTCAACGATAATTCTATATACATACTCGTATATACATAGATATGAACATCCAAGACCCAGGTCAATCTGAAAGAGATAATTTTTCCATCTTGACCTGACCAAGGATCCAACCCAGGAACTCCGGTGTGGTAGTCCGGCTTGATGAACGTTAGGCCACAGAGGTCGTCGACCTGCCATTGCTTAATTATAAATTTCGTCGTTAGTAAAAATATCCTATAGAAAAAAAAGATTCGAAGTAGTATTTTTCGTTAACAGTGTATCGATCAGCTGACTCAGCAAAAAGGCTTCACCCACTTAATCCAGGCCATTATCAGACCCTCTAAAAGGAACTTACTTCCCGTCGTTGGGCCGCATTAAGGATTTGCGACGGACCAGTAAATACGGGACGGTATTTAAAAAATCTGAACACTTGCTCAGATATTTAGCGAGGCGTAGTAGGTCATTCAAGAATTAATCTCAGGTCTTTTTGCGTTCCTGGTCAGAAGCAAATCTGGTATTGGGCGTCGAAATGGTCTTAGCTAGTACGATTGTAATATAAAAGATATTTTTGCGTGCGCGGGTAGAACTTTTAAATCTATGATTCGTTTATTCTCAAAGCCATATAAGTATTTCATTGCTCGACTCTTTTCAAAACCAGAGTGAATAGGCTGATTCTGGGTTAGCTCGCTACATCGTAGACCTCATCTCTGTCCTCGGGCAAGATTGTAATCAAGAGCAAACCTATTTATTTTACAAAAATAAAGATTACAAAGTACTAGCATTCCGAAACGACGACTGCTGAGAATAAATGCTTAAAGAACTCATTTTCGAGTATACTATCATGCCAGAGCGACCATTTTACACACATTTTAAATAAGCATGTACACGCATTTTTATACACAGTCAAATCTAACAATGTTACCTAAACACACTTAAAAACAAAAATTAGAATAAACTAGAAAAGTGTACTTGTCCAAAAAAGTTTCCTTTTTAAGTTAATTATGTACTAGTTGAGTCTCTAGGATTAGCCCAATTATCCGGAACTAGCTGTCGCCCGCGGCTTCGCCCGCGTGAGTTTCGCTTAGATGAAAAATCTCTCTTGGAGCTTTTCATCAGATGTTCAAGATCTTCAATTTTTATACGTCAACAGAAAATGCTCATCAGGTTGAACGATTTTTGCTAAGGCGCCATTTCCATATATGTTATAGTGTAGCTGGTCTCTTGGAGCTTTTCATCAGATGTTCCAGATCTTCAAATTTTATACGTCGGCAGAAAATGCTCATCAGGTTGAACGATTTTTGTTAAGGCACCATTTCCATATTACTTATAGTTTAGCTGTTCCGTTATGGTTCTTCATCAGGTGTTCCAGTTTTCAAAATGAATTATAGCCTATATGTTGCCCAGGTTTAATAGCTATACAACAAAAAAAGTTTCATTCAAATCCGTCCAGTAGTTTTTGCGTGAAACGCGTACATACATACAGACAGACAGACAGACAGACAGACAGACAGACAGACAAGAAATTCCAAAAAAATTTTTTTGCTTTCTATTGTTTTTTTTAGGTCTCCCTCTATCCATTTCAGTCAAAAATATTAAATGTACAGACAAAATATTTTTACTGTTTTATTATATGTATAGATTAGGTAAGCGGCATTAGAGGGTCGAAAGTTGCGGCTTTTAGCACGTGCTTACTGGATACCCTTACTTTATTTGGGTCACAAAGTCAGGATGAATTCAGAAGAAATTAAAGAAATATGTTCATAATTAACAGCACATCTCCTTATTAATTGTCCGTGTCATTTGTTCGCGAAAGGCCATGTTTCAACCAACAAAAAATATGGATACCATGGGAAAAATAATAACTTTGGTTGAAGCATTTCTTGGATCAAACAAAAGCGTCAAAAAAAACTGCATGGATTGGTGTTAAAGCCCTCCTTTGGCTTTGCCGTGATCGGGTGAAAATACTACGAATGGTCGTAGCATTCGTAGCAACGCGTAGCTATTTTCGTAGCATGTCTACGTCGCATCAATCGTAGCACTGTAGCACCTTGAGTCGGGCAAACAAACACACGAATGGTCATATCATTCGTAGCAAATATCGTAGCATGTCCACATCATGTCGTCACAGTCGTAGTATAGTAGCACCTCTGGTAAAAATACTACAAATGGTCGTAGCATTCGTAGCAATTATCGTAGCATGTCTACATCGAATTAGTAGTAGTTAGAGCATCGATCAAATATTACAAGTAATTGTTATATTTGATCGATGGTTGTAGGACGATGCTAAGATACCACGTGAATGCTACTCGTATAGTGTGCGCAGTTTTTTTACAATCCATTCATAGACTTTGCTTTTGCTCGCGACTTCGTCCGCGCGTAATTTACTAAATAGATAAAACCAACGCCATATTTTAAGTCAAAGCAACAATACCATTGTGAAAACCGCATTAAATTTCATTCAGTAGTTTTTGCGTAATGCGCGTGCATACATGCAGATAGACTGATACACAAACAAAAAGACAGACAGACAAAAATCTAAAAAATATAGAAGAATCTTGACTTGGTAGATCATTAATATTTGGTTTCTATTGACCCTATAAAGACCCCTCACAAATATCTCTGTCTCCTACAAAACAAAACAAAACTATAAAGTAAAGGTATCAAGTAACAGTTACCTAACTCTAATATTATAAAGTGTTTGACTGTTTGTGAGTTTGTTTGTATGGGGTAATCTTGGGAACTACTGAACCGATTTCAAAAATTATTTCACCAATAGAAAGCTACATTATACCTGAGTACCTACAATTTATGTATATACCTCATGGCGGGGCGTTAGTATATTATATGGACATACAAAGGTACGTACCTTCTGCAGCAGTTTGGGCCGGTTGTCGAGCTGCTCCTCCGGCTCCTCTTTGACATCGTTGTTGTTCTTACTGTTCCTGGAACAAGCAGCAAGATTACTTTATTCTTTAGAGGTTAAGAGCTATCTCAAGAGGAGGAGGCTCTGAGTCTAGACCTAAGTCAGTAGCGTTTGTTTTTATTTAAATAGGCTTAAAAATATAGCACTTTTAAATCATCATATACCTAAACTAGATAAGTTAGTTGACGTCAGTAAACTTTCTACTTTTGAGGTTAAAGAGTCTACCTAAGTCAGTAGACAGTGCCGGTTTTACTCTGATTGTGATGCCCGTTTCTTGAAGCCTTCTTAAGCCTTTGTTTGTTGGCCATTGGGATCCTCGTCTGGCTACGTCGGGCCCGTGGCATTTGTCGAGCTATTGTTACGACTCTTAGAAGTGAAGGTGTCGAAGAGAAGAGTAACAAACACAAATTTTGAAAAATCCATGATAATTCTAAATATGATATTGCTGCTAGAGAAGAAGTAGCTGCGTCTAGTCCTCCTATTGTTCTTTCATTTTTTGTATTTTGTACAAAAAAAGGTTTAAACAGGCTAATTATTAAAAAAATAAAAAACACGACTGACTACTCACATACTTCATGTCACTCGGAGGAATGCAAGGAATCTAAAAATACCTCTCACATTAAAATCTGTTAAGCTCTTCAAGACTTATGGTGGAATAAACAAACTTACGTACATACAAACATACATACATGAACCCTGAAAACATAGCACTCTTTTTTGGTCAGTCGTGTAAAAAACAAAACTAACAATGAGGTTAAAGGTTCTTTTAAAGACATTATAGAAAAACTAGCCAGAAACAGATATAAATATACCATCAAATAAGATAATCTTCGAGAACAAACGTGACATTTAACTTACCCATCCACGTGAACCTCTCAAATAGAATCCGCCGAGGGAACCGAACTTATCTATAAATAGCAGTACAATCAGTGCCATCCGGTATCACGGGCTTGAACCTTGAACCGCTGTTATTAGCGCGGAACACGCAACACTTCGCCCGAAGGGGTGGGATTTGCAATCTTGACTTCAGGGGTAGATCACGGCTTAAGGGTGAGTCCATGTAATGGCGATGTCTGTTTACTTAAATCTACAAATTGAAATGCCATATGCTGTCTTTAAATATAAAACAACTGACGCCCTGATGCATACTAACTAAAGTGTCCTTATTAGGTATATCGTATCCGAGTATTTTTTTAAATGTGCAAGTTTGAGAAAATTTATGTTTTTTAGTTCAGATGTATGTTTCTCCTTCACGTAAAAACTAATGTACGTATTTTGATGAAATCTGGTATACGGATAGAATGGAACTTGGAAAAACATATACAACAAATTCCCACGGGAGCGGAACCTCGGGCGCAGCTAGTAGTATAAGTATAACGGAAAGAGAAAATTGACACAAAAAAATACCATAAGATTAAAAAGAAATCAATGATTTTTTTTCTATGTCTATGAAAAATACTGTCTATAATAATATTAATAGAATAGAACTTTGTTCAGTTTCATATGGGTCAGATCAGTCAGATGAATGTTGACGCTATTTTAGGGCTGAATTCCCGCGGGAGTGATAACAGATGGAGCTGGCATTGATTGAACGTCTGGCCTGGCCAAAACGGGAAAAACTTGCGTCGGATGGCAACGCGATGGGTGAACAACAATAGTGTAGTGAAAAAGAAATCGATCTGACAAGCTTGCAGTCAGACTAATTTATAAAGAGGAACTGTTTGGAAGTTTGTGAATTTGTTTGTAGGGGGCAATATTCGGAACTACTGAACCGATTTCAAATTTCTTTTAGCAATAAAACGCTTCATTATACCTACAATTTATGTATGTACCTATCGAGCGAAGCCGGGGCAGGGCGCTAGTATAAGGTAAAATACATGTTTCAATTTCAACAAACAAGTTTGTCAGAGAAATTAAAAATTACTTTACTTTACTATACTTTTGTTGAAAACGAATTTAACGACATCCTAATTACCAATATCATTTTATTCAAACATTAATGCATCAAACAGTTACGAACAACACGGTCTGAACTTCGCCTTAACGTTGCTATAACAGACATCCCTATTGCGGTGCAGCAAAGTTTCTTTTGAACTAATTTTATTGTAGTTACACACCACGGAGCTAACACTTTGTATTTGCACCGTGTACTACCCACCCTCATCGATAAGCTGAGCGTGTAGCCAGTAATTATTCTTGTCAGGCTGATAATGCAGGCCCTTTGATCGATTGCTCATTTGGTATTCTGCGGGGATATAGAATTAATATGGAAAGAAAAGACCACCTTCTCATGGTGTAGTGTTCACCACGTCTCTCCGTGTTCTGAATTCCCAGCACGGAAAAACATTTGTGCTTAATAACAGTTCTGTGCGTATAAACTAAATAATACATTTTTCGCCTAAGTCGTAGCAACACGCATCAATTCTCGTAGACAGTCTACGTATGAATAGAATGTCGTAGCTCGTAGAAACAAGCAATTTTCGAAGACTGTCTCCATTGACCAGCCAATCAGTCGTAGCAACTCGTAGACGGTCTACGTATGAATGGAATGTCGTAGCTCATAGGAACAATCAATTTTCGAAGACTGTCTCCATTGACCAGCCAATCAGTCGTAGCAACACGTAGCAATTCTCGTAGACGGTCTACGTATGAATGGAATGTCGTAGCGACAACAGCAATTTTAAATGAAATTTATTTTTTGCCCCTTTCATGAGATGAAAAAGAGATGAAGATAAGAAAAAAAATACCTATCTGGCTGCAGCAGCGCAGGAGCCACCTTTTTCCGCAAATTGGCGAGCGCGGCGAGCTCCTCCCGCTTGCGGGACGGGGGCGGAGCGCCGCACAGCGTCACCAGCGGCGTGGGCGCCGGCTGGGAAGCCCGGGACAGCAGTCTGGAACAAATATCTAATTAACTTTTGCTTTTGCCCACGCCGTTAATTTCCCACGGGAACAGTGCTTATTCCCGGGATGAAAGGTACCCTAAGTCCTTCTCCGTACTTCTAACTATGTATATGCGAAGTTTCAGGAAGATTGGTTCGGTAGATAAAGCGTGAAGAGGTAACAAACAAACAAACTCACTTTCGCATTTATAATATTAGTTAGGATAGTATTACTAGTGCCACAGTCAGTTATTGGTGGTAAAACACTGCTCACGTTGCCGAGCAAAAAAAATAGATTATTTAATAACTAGCTTTTGACCACGGCTTCGCCCGCGTTAATTCCCACGGGAACAATGCTTATTCCCGGAATGAACCCTACCGGGAGGTACCCTATGTCCTTCTCAGTACTTCTAGCTATGTGCATGCGAACTTTCAGGAAGATTGGTTCAGTAGATGTAACAAACAAACATGAAGAGGTAATAAACAAACCTAGAAGTACTGAGAAGGACATAGGGTACCTTTCATCCCGGGAATAAGCACCGTTCCCGGTTACCGTTTAACGCGGGCGAAGCCGCGGGCAAAAGCTAGTTATCTTTAAAAAAACCTCTGAAACCAGAAAGTAGCTCTTCAAAAGGCTTAACCAATTTTCTCAACTATTTTCAAGCAAACAAAAACCGCACTACTTTTCTCTAGGGGCCATTACGTGGACACCGAACGAATTCTCTGACGATACAGTTTTTCTCCAGGGCTTCATATACTCCAGTTCGCCTTGTGACATCTGCACAGTCACGAGGGTATTTAAGACATGGGGATAAGGTCTAAAATTGAATACACATGCTAATATATAGTTCTCGTGACTATACAATAGTAGATAGTCTGCAAATAGTCGCTCGGGACTCGGATGGCAAATAAAGATTTCACGTAGAGCAAAGGTTATTGAACTCAGGATATATTTACTTGTATATGATTTTAGTGATAAATTATTTAATGATGGACGCTGCACACGAGGGCGCGTATTCTTTGAGAAATGTATATTACTAGCCGCGCCCCGGGGCTTCGCTTCCGTGGGAATTTTGGGATAAAAAGCACCCTATGTGCTATTCCCGATATTTTTCTACCCGTATACCAAATTCCATCGAAATCCGTCCAGTAGATTTTGCGTGTTTGAGTAACAAACATCCTCACAAATTCACATCCAAACTTTCGCATTTATAATATTAG
Source organism: Ephestia elutella (assembly GCA_018467065.1). Taxonomy (NCBI): domain Eukaryota; kingdom Metazoa; phylum Arthropoda; class Insecta; order Lepidoptera; family Pyralidae; genus Ephestia; species Ephestia elutella. Next base: position 20,741,000 of record CM031578.1, read on the forward strand.
TAGGATTATTAACTAGCTGTTACCCGCGGCTTCGCCCGCGTGAGTTTCGCTTAGATGAAAATATTTTTGTGTTCCAAACTGTAGTAAACTAAACTCCAGTACTCAAAATTTCAGCCATTTGGTTATCCCGTGTCCCGCGGGAATATATTAGGTACTCGTAGTACAGTCGCGGTGTTAAATGAATCAAAAGTGATATTTCATTCCATAAACGATCTTCGTCTGCTCGTTATCTACAATTTCCCGTGTACCACCACTCCCACCCCGAGTCTCTCTTTGTCCTATATCTTGTCTTTTTATACGTCAATAGAAAATGCTCATCAGGTTGAACGACTTTTGCTAAGGCGCCATTTCGATTTATTTTATAGAGTAGCTAGTCTCTTGGAGTTCTTCATCAGATGTTCCATAATCTTCAATTTCACGTCAGCAGAAAATGCTATCTCATGCTCATTAGGTTGAACGACTTTTGCTAAGGCGCCATTTCCATATATGTAATAGTGTAGCTGGTCTCTTGGAATTCTTCATCAGATGATCCTGATCTTCGATTTTTATACGTCAACAGAAAATGCTCGTCAGATTGATAAACTTTTGCAAAAGTACCATTTCCATATAGTTTAGCTGTTCTGTTAAGGTTCTTCATCAGGTGTTCCAATTTTCAAAATCAATTATAGCCTATATGTTGTCCAGGCTTAATAGCTATGTAACAAAAAAGTTTCATTCAAATCCGTCTAGAAGTTTTTGCGTGAAACGCGTACATACATACAGACAGAATATTTTTGCTTTCTATTATTCTTTTTAAGTGTCCCTCTATCCATTTCAGTCAAAAATACTAAATGTACAGATAAAATATTTTTACTGCTTTATTACATATATGTATAGATAAAATAGACACCAATGTCCCAGTATGTACTGGACAAAGACCTCTCTCTCCTTTCAAAACTCTCGATCTAACTGCACAATATATTAATAACGTAAACTTTATATAAGTACAGAAACATATAAAAAAGTTTGTAATTTCACATAAAATATTTAACAATTAAAAAAAATATGATAAACAGATACTTAAAAACATAACTATTTTTCCATTATGCAAAAGCCTAATAAAATAATTCACTTAACTTTTTCATTCAAAATTTAAAAAAAACAGTTTCGACGCCGCATCGCTGCTGGTCCGTTGCCCAATACAAAAAGAGCACACAAAATACGAAAAAAAATCTAGAATTTTTTAAAATTTAAAATTCACCTGTCAAAACCAAGACAAAAGAATACCTTTTCGACGCCGGCGTCCGCTTCGAAAGTAACGTGTAATCGTGGGAGCTCGACGGCGTGTTAGGGGGGTAGTAGGTCTCATCTTCCCTGTAATTGTTGACGAGGGCCGACTTCAGCGGGAGTAGCTCGACGGTGTCGGAGACGCGTGGAGACGTCATCGCGCGCGGGGCATCGTGCGAACCCGGCGGCCGCTTGCAGCCCACTGGAGATGTAACCTTGAAAATGCTGCAGCGTAGGGATGGGCGGTGCCGAAGGTTGGCGATCCCTGCTGTAAAAACTAGCAACTTACTTACTTTGAAAAGAACATACAAAATAGCAACTTGTATGTTCTTTTCATAGGTTCTTTTCTATAAATGGAGCAATAATATGTATTGTAATGTAGGTATTTTACACCTGTTTCCTCGTGGTCATACTAATTTTTCTTACTAGTGGGACCACGAGGAACTCTTAGTTCCTCATGTCCTATTAGTAGGACAATATTAAATTAACTTTCTATGGATTTATTTACAACTAGGTGTTTCCCCCGGCTTCGCTCGAATGAATACCTTTAATATTTTTTTTACCTTTTACATACATTTTACAGAGGGTAACTTATGCAATATGTCTCCTATAGGTGTGTGTAGCGGGATTAAATATGTTTTCTGTAGGAGAACAATCCAGCGTGGTAGGATCCTGATATACCTAACAAACAGAAAAAGAAAACAAAACCTCCAAATTTCTTTCTTCAAAGTCGATCACAAAACCGCTTCGCAGAATGTCCCTCTCGCAAAATGTCCCTTAGTCGCAAAATGTCCCTTTCATGTAATTCGCCCCATCCCTATCAGGCAGCTGGCGAGCCACGTTCCGGAGCCGAGGCCACGCATGCGCAGCGCATTGCGCAACTGACAGTTGCAGTTACCTGTACCTTGGACCGGTAACCCATCCCCCAAGAGATAGCCAAACGAGATTTCTACTATCCTACTAATATTATAAATGCGAAAGTTTGGATGTGAGTTTGTGAGGATGTTTGTTACTCAATCACGCAAAATCCACAGGACAGATTTTGATGAAATCTGGTACACGTGTAGAAAAATACCAGGAATAGCACATAGGGTACTTTTTATCCTGAAATTCCAACGGCAACGAAGCCCCGGGGCGCGGCAAAATATGGCAAAATGTTTTTCATAAAAAAACTCACCCCACATTACAGGCCCTCGGGGGTTGATTTTTGAAAAATAAATAAGCCTATGATTGATTTCGGGTTTTCAGTTATATCCATACCAAATTTCATCAGTGGGAATAGGATGTTGTCTCAGTGCTAAGTCTCTTTCATTTCAAATCAAGCAATTAAGCGTGTAACAGACTGACAGACTTTTGCCTGCGGCTTCGCCCGCGTTAATTTCACACGGAAACAGTGCTTTTTCCTAGGATGAAAGGTCCTTCTCAGTACTTCTAACTATGCGTATGCGAAATTTCAGGAAGATTGGTTCAGTTCAGTAGATAAAGCGTGAAGAGGTAAGTAACAAACAAACAAAAGCACTTTTGCATTTATAATATTAACTAGCTTTTGCCCGCGGCTTCGCCCGCGTGAATTTCTCTTCCCACGGGATCAGTGCTTTTTCCCGGGATGAAAGGTACCCTATGTCCATCTCCGTACTTCTAACTATGTGTATGCAAAATTTCAGGAAGATTGGTTCAGTATATGAAGCGTGAAGAGGTAACAAACAAACAAACAAACAAACAAACCAACAAACAAACAAACAAACAAACTCACTTTCGCTTTTATAATATTAGTTAGGATTAGGATTAGGATTAGGATGATTTTGGGACTGGTGGAGTACCGTCTAGACCATCAAGGCTACCTGTTGCAGTAAAAACTTAAATACCCTACTTACCAAGCGTTTCAGGTCACGCTACCAAGTAATACCGTAAACTGAACGGAAGTTTAATTAGTAAATGTAATTAGTAATAATAATAAATAATTAAACTACTGTAATTAGTTTTTATATTGTTTAATATGTTAGTCTTGTCTTTCAGATAATAATTAAAACTCGTAAGTAGAGAAATAAGTATGATTTTAATAGTCTCATGTTTCTTAGATAAATAAATAAAATTTGTGAAATCTACATATTTTCTTACAAAAATTAAAAACTTTAATACATTAAAAAAAATACTTGAAGTTTGTAAGTAACAAATAACAATATTAAAATGAGCGATTTTTCAAATAAAATATTATGCTTAAATCAAAATCATAGACGAAAGTGAAATTTACGTTTTCTCATCTTTATTTCACTCGCAATGCACCAAATATTCACACACCTCTCTGGCCAAATCTGCATTTTTTATTTCCTTAAATTCGGCAGACTTTACTATAGACTTGTTACTTTTAATCAACTTTAAGGTTGCATTTTTAAGAAAACCCGCATTGTATATGTCAGCATAAACCAGAGAGGCAAGAGCGTTGTCTACGGTTAGATGTTGAGCGAGCACATATTGGCATAAATCGTGCAACCCTCTAAGGTTGAATCTATCAGCGAGTTGGAGGATATTAAAAACATTGCAGTTTTCGACGTCGACTATAGTACCGGTGTATATGAACTCGAGGACTTTTTGGAAATCCTCTTTAGAGACGTCTATTAAGTTTAAGTGGCCGCTCTGGCTTTCTTCCATTTCGTCTGTAAACATGGCTTTGAAGACCTCACTGCTCTCAGCCAACAGGGCCTGGTGCACCTAAAACAATTAGTTTTACTTTTTTTGATTAAGGGATGGTGGCCGAGTAGCGCGCCCGCCTGTGACTGCAAAAATCCCAGGTTCGAATCCTGTCCGTGCTACATGAGTTTGTATACCAATCTGACTCATGTATGATAGTTTTCATCGACCATCAGTTGCTTCCGGTGAAGGAAAACATCGTTATGAAACCTGCACTCGAGTTTATGATTATCAGCCATTTATCAGCTAGTGTGTGAAATGGAGAAGGTAATGGCAAACCACTCCATTAACATTGCCAAGATAAAAATAGTCGTTGTGTGTGTTTCATTCGTCATAATGACCACGACCCTCAGTCATGAGGAATTTGACTAAGGGAAGGAGTACATCAAAAAACAAAGTCGGAAGCCTTATAAGATTACTTTTTTGACCTTTTTCTCAGCAACGCATCGATATATCAAGTTGAAAATAACAAGATGCTTAGGTCTATCAGATACTTACGTACGACATAAACTTGCAAATCAACGCAAAAAAAATGATAATACACGACACGTTTAACCAAAAAAGGAGTGTTATGTTTTCAGGTTCATTCCACCATAAGTCCTGAACGGCTTATAAGATTTTGATGTGATAGGTATTTTTGTATTCCTTGCATTTTACCGAATGACATAGGCTGTTGAGTTGCCAGTCGCGCTTCTTTCGAACGCTGTTTTTTTTTAACTTACCTTAAACTTAAACCCTTCCATAACTTCTATAGTAAAATCGGAACAGACCGGATCCTTCAGCAAGTATCCGAAATCATGTTTATATTTCATATTTTCCCCTGTCCCATTATTCGATTCCTCCTTCTTAAAACTAACCGGTATATACATCTGTCTATCTTTTAACAGCTCTATGTCAATTTCTTTGAAACTGTATGTTGTAATATAAGTCAGTTTAGAATCTTTAACATTAAATTCTTTTAAAGAAGTTTGTAAAAATACTGCTTGACTTTTCTTTTCACACTCCAGCACATTAGATGTGCTGATAGACACTGAATATGGACTGTCATTTCTGTTGCAAATAAACATATGCAAGATGAATACATCAGCAACTCTCTCTATGCAGTATTGGAACCAATAGTCGGCAGTATCGTCTAGGTAAGTGCCTCCAACATCATAAGTGCTAGGCCTGTAAAACTTCTCGTAAATGTCTTCAAGGTACAGCCATCTCGCTTCTCTGGTCTGACAGGCTTTGTAGCCATAAACAACAGATGGGTGTTCCTGGAAGTAACATATAAATCTTACAAAACATTACCTATTTTAAATAGCCAGCTAACTTTTTTTCAAAACTGGCTTTTGCCCGTGGACGTAAGCTTATATGCTGCGCAGATTTGGTGGGGGGTCATTGGGGTGATGATCCCCGTGGGACCTTCTAGGTGTATAATTTTTTTACACTCAAAATAAGCCCAGGATTGTTCCCGGGCTAATTTAGTAGAGAGCATGCATACGACCATGTGATCCCGCCCTGACGCGAAGACTGGATTCGCCCTTAGCTCCATCCATAGCTCGTTGGCATAGTAGATGAAGCATATTCTCTAATCTAATGAGGTGCTGATTGCGAAAACACCTTTTACGGAATAAAAATAAAATTTTTACAGCGTAAAGCCGCGTCGTCGTCGCCAATGTCCTCGGTAAGCGTCAAAAGTAGTATGGAGAAAATCAAATTCATCAAATATTTATATATACTATTTAATTATATTATATTTATTCATAAAAAAAGTTAATTTTTTACAGTAATTAAAATAAAAACTAACTTAAACTTAATAGTATTTACATTGAGTTGAATATAAAAGTAACTTATTACTGAGAGATCTTTGTTCGAATTCGAAAGGGCATAGGCTATTGGCCTTGTGCTGTGACTTTTCGGCCAAATAAGAAAAAAGTATTGGTATTCACTGAGTAACTTCGTGAAAATCACCTTCAGCCTGATGCTGCCGCTTCATATGATTCTTCAGGTTGACATTTTGCGTGAATGATGCAGTGCAAAGCATACATTTGTATTTCTTCTCTGTGCTGTGAGACTGCATGTGGACTTTCAGGCCACGAAGCCTTGGATAACTCTTCCCACAATATTCACACCTGTAATTCCTTTCTCCAGTATGTGTAGCTAAGTGTTCCTTTAGTCTCGAAGGCAAATAGAATCTCTTATCGCACAAATCACATTGGTGCTTGAATATCTTGAGATGAAACCTCCGATTGTGCTCCCGCAAACTTTTACGACTGTCATAAGCCCGATCGCATGATTCACATGGATACATTCGCTGCTCCCCATGAACTTCTATCATGTGTCTGTATCTTAGAGAGTAAGAAAACAGTATCTCATCGCACTTATTGCACTGATACGCTGGTTCTTTCTTATGCATCCTTGCCACATGCAAATACCTGCTATGTTTTGACTTAAAACACTTCCCGCACTCTTTGCAAGGGAAATTCTCATCAATTCTCTGATGAGTCCTTTGATGCAACATTAGCATTCTCTCTTCAAAATAATGGGCACCACAGACATCACAAATACAAGTACCGAAGTGTTCAGCCATGTGTTTTTTTAATGCATGAAAAAAGCCAAAGGTTGCACCACATTCTAAACAAGACAAATTCGTTGCAGTCAATTTGAATTTCAAAAATTCATTGCTAACATCATAGATTGTCTTTTCGTGTGTATTGACTAAATGTTGTTTGGCTGTTTCTATATTGTCTATGGTTATACCACAAATTCGACAGTCTATTTTCGTTATATCTATTTGTGGTGTTTTTTTATTAAACACTTCTCTGAAAGTAGAAGGGTCATGGGTTAAAGTATGGCTTCTTAGCTTTTCTGGGTCTGTGTGGACCTCCCTACAGTATAAGCAGTAATAATCTGAGAATGAAGTGTCGAATGGACAAACAAATGTGTTTTCCACTATGGTTACTGTATTGTGGAATGTTTTGAAGTCATTGTCAATAATACGCTTTTTTGGTTTCTTCGTGTCTGTATCAATTTCCTGCATTTGTCTCAATCTTTCACTCATCTCCTCATACTTCATCATAATTTCCCCTTTATTCTCCAATTCGACATTATCTTCTCTGCTCTCTTTCTTCGCCTTTCTCTTTTTGTGGACTTTGACAGTCTTACTCTTTTGTTTAGCTTTTCTTTTGGGTATGTATTCTGGATCACTTTTTACACAGTCATTATCGTCATCAAAATGATCAGCGTAATCATCCTCAACAGGAGAATGTGTTGGCGAGATGATATTAACATCAAATGTTTCAACTTTGATGGCAGTGTCGACTTGGATCTCTGTTTGCAGCAATCTTTGCTCGCGCTGCAGCACTTGTAGTCGGAACGAATTAGCTTCCCTCAGTCTGGTGACACATGTTGCGCAGATCAGACGCTCGGCTGGCTCACCATCGAGATTGGAAAGGATTAAACCGAAACAATCAACAAATATATCGGAATAATTCTCCTTTTGCCCACACCATTCGTACTCGGCATTCAACAAACGACATTTCTTTAAGTTTCCACAACACCGGCATAGTCCAGGATCAAAAACAGAGCCTTTGCGTGTAGACACACTCATTTTTAAACTATTTTCATAAAGAAATTTAACATTGATTTATTTTTTGTTGTGTTGATTTTGTTATCGTTTGCTTGGTTATTTGACATTCGCACTTTATTTTGACTTGATTGACGTTTCCTTTGATGAAAGCAGTGTTACCATATGCGAATTTTATTTCTTGAAATTCTTTCGATTTTTGTCTACGAAGAAGAAAACTCGAGTCGATGAGTTTGCTTCTTTCTTGAGAAAAACGCAAACTCGACAGAGATATTTTTTCTTTCTCACAAAAGTCTGAATAATAACTTATTAGAGAAATTCTGATTGATTCGAAATAAAGAGGAACCCGGAACCATTGTCAAAAAGACAAAATAAAAACCGGGAAAATTGCATGGGAAAAAAAGGATGGAAATGGTAAATAGAGAAATTGTAATATGGCAACACTGCCAAGTAGGTACATCAAACAATTCAATCAAAATCATACATAAACTCATTCAACACATCAACGAATGCCAAAACTTGTTCAACAAAACTTCATATTTTAATGAAGTTTTGTTATTTAACTTTGTCAAAGAAAAAATACACACTTTATTTAGGTAAGTACCTACTGAACATTGCACAAGAGTCGCAAAAATGTTCTGAACATAGTTCAACTTTTGGCGCAGCGGACACGGTGATACACACAATACACAGTGACTCACAGTGGTACACAACACAACACACAAAGAGAGAAAACAATACTCTACCGGTGAGATCACGCTTGGTGAACTTATTGAACTGGTTTCACTCATGATTGAAGAAATATATCGTTACCAAAATGAAATATGATTTATTTTCGAACCTTCAAAGCAAATAAAATAAATTCCTAATCAAAACAAATATGTAGTAGGTAAATAGGTATTACTTTGTAGCACCTACTTTGACATGACTTTGACATTAGCATGTGATTTTTTTTAACATACCTAATGGCTCCAGTACACTTGCGTCGATTACGTCCGCTCATGCAGCATGCGCAGCCGACGTCCGTGTTAGACAAAATTATTTATACACATACACAAAGATAATGCCGACCACTAAAAACTACGCACATAATCAAAAAGGGTATGAGATGAGAGCATTATTGTTGAAAATTATGTCTTTCAGAAGCTCTCAGAAGGAAAGAACAACGAAAAATTAGACCAATGTGGAATTGGAAATTAGCAATAAAAAAAGTAACGTCGTTATGACAGTAATTCTATTTGACACTTGACACCTCTGCATGGATCTCGTTTGTTTTTAGATTTTTCATTTCCCTACAATTATTCAGCAACATTAGTTATTTTGTTTTATTTACTAATGCTATGACAAATATTGAGGCTTTAAGCCTCTATCAATATGGTTCTTAACGCCGCTGTGCAAATGCTAAGGTTTGTAACATAACCTGATTTTTCTAATACCTATATTGTATTGTTCATAGCATTTTTTTCTAAAATTAGGCTAGCAATTATTTTTCAGTGTATTCTATTTCCCTAAAATAATGTCCAACAAGTTTATTTTCTTATAAAAACCCGACTGGTTATGGGGAATTACAATGCTCTTCATAGTTCTTCCTCCATAGTTATACTATTTTGATAGGATAAATCTATTATACTTTCAGGGAGGCAGATGAGTTGAAGCAGAAGATATTGAAATTCAAAAGTGGAACATCAATGCTGCAGGAACGGAGTCTCTGGGTTACACAACAGCAACTACAAAAAGTATGTTCAAAATCTTGCATTATATTGTTTTTACTGTAATTCTTTCCATTTGTTAATTAACATTGAGAATATTGTGTAAATCTAATAACTTAGATCATTAGAAATTACACACACATTTTAGAATATTATATAGGCAATATAAGAATCAACAACATGACTATTGGTTAAACAGTGTGGAATATTTCAGGTGTATCAAAAAGTATTAGTACTAGATTTGGACTATGCTTTGGACAAGAAAGTGGAGCAGGATCTGTGGAACATTGGTTTCAAGCAGCAGATCGAAGCTCTCCAAGCCATATCAAAGGACCGAAAGGTGAAGCTGGGCATTTTTTCATCCTTTTGATGAAGTCTTTCTTCCTTCCTGTGGTTAATTCTCATATTCAAAGTTGCTGTAATATTGTGGCTACTTGCAGTGTGAGCAGTGCGACAATGTGGCACCAAAAGTATAGCATTATATATTGTCAAGCTGCTCATACACCACCATGATATCGCAGTGATATTTGAATACGAAAATCAGGCCACTGGTTTAGAAGAGAATATTAAATGTGTCACCTAGCAGTTTCGAGTCTTTATTGAGCCTCTCATTCATTTCTTAATAATTCTTAATCTACTTCTTTGTTGTTGCCTCATGGCTGAGGGGTGTAACTAAAGGCTGCAAATCTTCTTGTTTTTTTAAGCAAAAGAGTGTAATTTTATGAAATATTTTTTTAGAACCCTCTCCGCAGCGAGGGGCAAGCTATGTTATCATGGGTCCTGCAAGCAGCTGCCGGCTTCTACCTGTGTCTACTTCACCAGATCTGCACCACATTCAAGTTAGATCTGCCATTTAGGTATGTTACAAATTGTTGTTTTTGAAAAAATTTATTGCTCTTCTATACACCATAGAGATTTTATCTAGATCTATAAATACAATAAAGCTGATTAAAGATTACAATGTTTTCCTTCAATGGAATCTTGTATTGGTCTAGAGAAGTACCATGCATTAGTCAGGTATACAAGAAGGATTTGAACCTTCAGCCTCAAGTGGATGTCTGAACCACTTGGCCATCTTCTTCAACGGAATCTAGTATAGGTCTAGAGAACTACCATGCATTAGTCAGGTATACAAGAAGGATTTGAACCTTTCAGCCTCAAGTGGATGTCTGAACCACTTGGCCATCCCTACTTTATTGGAGGTTAGCAAAAAAATTAATATGTTTGCAGACGTCGCGCTTCTCTTCTGGGGTTCGTGGAGGGTGGGGCGCGGAGATGGGCGCGGGCGGGGCGGGCGCGTGCCCCCCTGCAGCCGCGAGGTACATCTGCCAGCACTGCCTCGTGCATCTCGGGGACCTCGCCCGCTACCGGCAGCAGTTGCGGCAGGCGCACACCTTTTATAGGTCAGTGTTTGTAGGTTCATTAGTAGAAAACTAATTTTGTGTTATTGTAGATTGACTAGCTTTTGTCCGCGGCTTCAACCGCGTGGATTTCCCACGGGCACAGTGCCTTTTCCCGGGATGAAAGGTACCCTATGTCCTTCTCAGTACTTCTAACTATGGTATGCGAAATCAGGAAGATAAGACAAACAAACTCACTTTAGCACTTACAATATTAGTTAGGATTAAGATTATAACCTGTGAACAGACACGCGCTGGTGGTGTCAGCGCACTCGGGGCAGCCGTACAACCAGCTGGCGCTGGTGGCGTGGCGGCGCGGGCGGCGGCTGGGCGCGCTGTACTGGCACGTGCGCAGCCTGCTCGTGCGCGCGCCCTTCCCGCCCGCGCCCGCCAACCTGGCGCGCACGCTGCGGGCCGCCACCACCACCAGGTGTGTACACTGTGCAGCGTGGCGCGCGGGCGGCGGCTGGGCGCGCTGTACTGGCACGTGCGCAGCCTGCTCGTGCGCGCGCCCTTCCCGCCCGCGCCCGCCAACCTGGCGCGCACGCTGCGGGCCGCCACCACCACCAGGTGTGTACACTGTGCAGCGTGGCGCGCGGGCGGCGGCTGGGCGCGCTGTACTGGCACGTGCGCAGCCTGCTCGTGCGCGCGCCCTTCCCGCCCGCGCCCGCCAACCTGGCGCGCACGCTGCGGGCCGCCACCACCACCAGGTGTGTACACTGTGCAGCGTGGCGCGCGGGCGGCGGCTGGGCGCGCTGTACTGGCACGTGCGCAGCCTGCTCGTGCGCGCGCCCTTCCCGCCCGCGCCCGCCAACCTGGCGCGCACGCTGCGGGCCGCCACCACCACCAGGTGTGTACACTGTGCAGCGTGGCGGCGCGGGCGGCGGCTGGGCGCGCTGTACTGGCACGTGCGCAGCCTGCTCGTGCGCGCGCCCTTCCCGCCCGCGCCCGCCAACCTGGCGCGCACGCTGCGGGCCGCCACCACCACCAGGTGTGTACACTGTGCAGCGTGGCGGCGCGGGCGGCGGCTGGGCGCGCTGTACTGGCACGTGCGCAGCCTGCTCGTGCGCGCGCCCTTCCCGCCCGCGCCCGCCAACCTGGCGCGCACGCTGCGGGCCGCCACCACCACCAGGTGTGTACACTGTGCAGCGTGGCGGCGCGGGCGGCGGCTGGGCGCGCTGTACTGGCACGTGCGCAGCCTGCTCGTGCGCGCGCCCTTCCCGCCCGCGCCCGCCAACCTGGCGCGCACGCTGCGGGCCGCCACCACCACCAGGTGTGTACACTGTGCAGCGTGGCGGCGCGGGCGGCGGCTGGGCGCGCTGTACTGGCACGTGCGCAGCCTGCTCGTGCGCGCGCCCTTCCGCCCGCGCCCGCCAACCTGGCGCGCACGCTGCAGGCCGCCACCACCACCAGGTGTGTACACTGTGCAGCGTGGCGGCGCGGGCGGCGGCTGGGCGCGCTGTACTGGCACGTGCGCAGCCTGCTCGTGCGCGCGCCCTTCCCGCCCGCGCCCGCCAACCTGGCGCGCACGCTGCGGGCCGCCACCACCACCAGGTGTGTACACTGTGCAGCGTGGCGGCGCGGGCGGCGGCTGGGCGCGCTGTACTGGCACGTGCGCAGCCTGCTCGTGCGCGCGCCCTTCCCGCCCGCGCCCGCCAACCTGGCGCGCACGCTGCGGGCCGCCACCACCACCAGGTGTGTACACTGTGCAGCGTGGCGGCGCGGGCGGCGGCTGGGCGCGCTGTACTGGCACGTGCGCAGCCTGCTCGTGCGCGCGCCCTTCCCGCCCGCGCCCGCCAACCTGGCGCGCACGCTGCGGGCCGCCACCACCACCAGGTGTGTACACTGTGCAGCGTGGCGGCGCGGGCGGCGGCTGGGCGCGCTGTACTGGCACGTGCGCAGCCTGCTCGTGCGCGCGCCCTTCCCGCCCGCGCCCGCCAACCTGGCGCGCACGCTGCGGGCCGCCACCACCACCAGGTGTGTACACTGTGCAGCGTGGCGGCGCGGGCGGCGGCTGGGCGCGCTGTACTCGGCACGTGCGCAGCCTGCTCGTGCGCGCGCCCTTCCCGCCCGCGCCCGCCAACCTGGCGCGCACGCTGCGGGCCGCCACCACCACCAGGTGTGTACACTGTGCAGCGTGGCGGCGCGGGCGGCGGCTGGGCGCGCTGTACTGGCACGTGCGCAGCCTGCTCGTGCGCGCGCCCTTCCCGCCCGCGCCCGCCAACCTGGCGCGCACGCTGCGGGCCGCCACCACCACCAGGTGTGTACACTGTGCAGCGTGGCGGCGCGGGCGGCGGCTGGGCGCGCTGTACTGGCACGTGCGCAGCCTGCTCGTGCGCGCGCCCTTCCCGCCCGCGCCCGCCAACCTGGCGCGCACGCTGCGGGCCGCCACCACCACCAGGTGTGTACACTGTGCAGCGTGGCGGCGCGGGCGGCGGCTGGGCGCGCTGTACTGGCACGTGCGCAGCCTGCTCGTGCGCGCGCCCTTCCCGCCCGCGCCCGCCAACCTGGCGCGCACGCTGCGGGCCGCCACCACCACCAGGTGTGTACACTGTGCAGCGTGGCGGCGCGGGCGGCGGCTGGGCGCGCTGTACTGGCACGTGCGCAGCCTGCTCGTGCGCGCGCCCTTCCCGCCCGCGCCCGCCAACCTGGCGCGCACGCTGCGGGCCGCCACCACCACCAGGTGTGTACACTGTGCAGCGTGGCGGCGCGGGCGGCGGCTGGGCGCGCTGTACTGGCACGTGCGCAGCCTGCTCGTGCGCGCGCCCTTCCCGCCCGCGCCCGCCAACCTGGCGCGCACGCTGCGGGCCGCCACCACCACCAGGTGTGTACACTGTGCAGCGTGGCGGCGCGGGCGGCGGCTGGGCGCGCTGTACTGGCACGTGCGCAGCCTGCTCGTGCGCGCGCCCTTCCCGCCCGCGCCCGCCAACCTGGCGCGCACGCTGCGGGCCGCCACCACCACCAGGTGTGTACACTGTGCAGCGTGGCGCGCGGGCGGCGGCTGGGCGCGCTGTACTGGCACGTGCGCAGCCTGCTTGACCAAGTATGTACTGTGCAAAACTCCGGCAGCATCACCGAAAACCTCAAAAACGATTCCCATAGTGCAAATTCTGGATCCAAAAATAAATGTCATTTTTGGAAACCCCGATTCCGCAAAAAAAAAGTCATTCATCTTGAATTTACTTTGCGGAGCGATCTTACTCGAATGGTGTTTATTTTGTCAAAAAATAAACATTATAAAGTCATCAAAAGCATGTACCAATAAGTACAGTCGATTGCAAAGAAACTGACCCCCGAGATAGGATTCAGTGAGATAGGTCAGATTTCTCTGCATCTTATTTTTTTATTAAAGATGGGTTTGCTCTTGACCATAATCTTGCCCGAGGACAGAGATGAGGTCTAAGATGAAGCACCTGACTACATAATTTACGTAAATACTAATAACTTAATCTTCCAGCCAAGCCAGCATGCCAGTGCTGCCGGGGCTGACCCCCCGCGACCCCCCGAGCACGGCGCCCCCCCTGCGACTGGACGCGCAGTCCTACGTGGCAGAGTTGTTGCGGGCCATACACTTGATACACACGGTGGACGAGTGAGTCTAATTGTTTCTCGAAATACATACCATACCTAATACATACCCAAAATACATACCACTCTACATACCAAAATACTAGCTGCGCCCCGGGGCTTCGCTCCCGTCGGAATTTCGGGATAAAAAGTACCTTATATGCGGTATTTTTCTACCCAAATTATATCGAAATCCGTCCTATTTTGCGTGATAACAAACATCCTCACAATCTCGCATCCAAACTTTCGCATTTATAATATTAGTACTTAGTATTTCTTTTAGAATGACATACTGTTTTACGCCAAACAGATCATCGCCTTTGACACATATATCATTTCAACTTGAATTATTTTAAAGCAATAAATAGGGAATGTTACGCTTTAGGTAGATGAGATAGCGACACAATCACAGGCAGTGAATAAACCAATGGTCGTCGCCATGGTACACAAGCAAGGGCGGATCCAGGATTTTTTTCTGGGGGTCACAAGTGCATGTTGGGGGTGGGGTTGCAACAAATCGTGCCTGCTAATGTTGGCGCCTGACCCGTGCCCCCCTCCGCCTGCCTCGAGGGGAGGGGGGCCTCACTACGCCACTGTAGAAGGACCAGATGGGCAAAAATAAAATTGTCAGAAACTATTACAGATAAATTTCAGTAGGTAAACAAACCCAACCCTAAATCCGCTACTGTACACAAGCCAATATTAAGCTTATTTGGAATACTTCTTTAAAAACAATCATTAATTAATTAATTGTTTCAGTTTGGACACGGCGGCGGCGATAGTGAAGAACCTCAACTCTTCTCTGACGGTGCTCGTCGCGACCGACAGCTTTGAACCTATGACCCTTATCAAGGTAAGATTAAGTCGCAATTTCCATTTTTTTTTTTTTACACGTAATGACTATCGCTTTTTCGGACAAAAGTTTTCTAAATAGATGACTACATGTTAACTCAAAATTCGTTATTAAACGACAAAAATTACATGAATACTGCTTACTAAGAATAAATCCAAAATGTTGACCCGGATTGTACTCGGCTTAATGGTGCCCATAAAGCTAGCTGCATTTCCTCGGAATCACTATGGACATTCTTTGAATCAAGTTACACCCTACTACTACTTATTTGCTACACAAAGTTGTTATAAAATGCCTTAAGCCTGCATCACACGTTTTTAGCCAAAACAGGCGTTACTAAATTGACCCTGGTGCCAAAACTAGATCATTATTGATAATAAAAATAGTACTATAGGCTTCTCAAATAACTGCTACTACTTATACGAGACAGATAAAAATATTTTGCCTTTTATTTTTGCGTAAATACCTTCCAGAAAACACGAAAAATACGAAAAACAAGGTTCACGGCTTTAACGAAATCATTATGTAAAACACAAATTATAATTTCTACATAATGTTAAATCGCAAGTTTATTAAACTAGCTACAAGTTGCTCGTTTTAGATTTTTGAAAAATAACTCGAAAAAAATATTATATATCGTAACAATTCACTAAGAAATTCCCCATACATTTTTTGTATGGCAATGCCATCGCTCAATATATACGAGTTCCAAGCCCACGAAAAATCAGTCTGCCGGTAAGAGTCAAGGGGAATCCACGTCGCTCTGCTGCTCGGGAGGCATTTAATTTTCGCGTGTTCATGTATTCACAGACAGCAGAGAGTAATGTAGATCAGAGTTACATATTTATTACTTTTAATCTTTTTAAAATTTATATAGGTACCATTTTCATACTCATGAATGATGGCCGACAATTTTTGATGAAATAGAAATCGTAATAAATCGCAATCATAGAAATCGTAATGAATCGAAATCATAGAAATCGAAATTATAAAAATCAAAATAAATCTAAATCAAGATCCAAGATGGAGGACAACTTTTTTTTTTAATTTTGCGATATGTATATCGTTTCATAAGTTTTTCAGTGCGCTGATTACGAAAATAACATTTATTTTGAGATCCAAGATGGCGGACAACTTTTTTTTTCAATTTTACAATATGGGTATGTTTTTATAGGTTTTCGGTGCGCTAATGACAAAAATAATATTTATTTTGAGATCCAAGATGGCGGGCAGTTTTTTTTTTCAAGTTTACAATATGGGTATGGTTATATAGGTTTTGGGGACGCTGATGACGAAAATAACATTTATTTTGAGATCCAAGATGGAGGACAGTTTTTTATTTTATTTTACAATATGGGTATCGTTTTCTATGTTTTTGGGGACGCTGATGACGAAAATAACATTTATTTTGAGATCCAAGATGGAGGACAGTTTTTTATTTTATTTTACAATATGGGTATCGTTTTCTAGGTTTTTGGGGACGCTGATGGCGAAAATAACATTTATTTTGAGATCCAAGATGGCGGACAATTTTTTATTTTATTTTACAATATGGGTATCGTTTAATAGGTTTTCGGGGACGCTGATCTTAAAATAAATGTTATTTTGGTCATCAGCGTCCCCAAAAACCCATAAAACGATACCCATATTGTAAAATAAAAAATAAAAAACTGTCCTCCATCATCTCTGGCATCTCAAAATAAATGTTATTTTCGTCATCAGCGTCCCCAAAAACCTATAACCATACCCATATTGTAAAATTTAAAAAAAATTGTCCGCCATCTTGGATCTCAAAATAAATGTTATTTTCGTCATCAGCGCACCGAAAAACCTACAAAATGTTAACCATATTGCAAAATTAAAAAAGTTGTCCGCCATCTTGGATCTCAAAATAAATGTTATTTTTGTCATCAGCGCACCGAAATACCTATATAACCATACCCATATTGTAAACTTGAAAAAAAGTTGTCCGCCATCTTGGATCTCAAAATAAATGTTATTTTTGTCATCAGCGCACCGAAATACCTATATACCCATACCCATATTGTAAACGTGAAAAAAAAGTTGTCCGCCATCTTGGATTCCAAAATAAATGTTATTTTCGTAATCAGCGCACTGAAAACATTTATAAAACGATACCCATATTGCAAAATTAAAAAAAGTTGTCTACCATCTTGGATCCAAAATACTATTTTTGTAAACCTCATCCCGAAAAATTGGCCTTCATGGGATGCCAGGCAGATGTTTAACATCTTAGCATCCTGGCACGACGGTCATGCTATTTTCTGTCGCGGCATTCGTGTCCATTTTACTGCCAAGTCGCGCCAAGTATGTTTTACATAAGAAAATGGTCGTAATTTTATTTTTAGTATTCATTACCGTAAAGCAAGAAAAAAAAATTATATAGGTACCAACAAATCCTTTGCCGGATCTCGGTCACTTATTACTTCGGGTTGGCGGCAATCTCACGTCGATGTGTGCGTGTGACTTGCACACAGCCAGCTGCGCTCTATCAAATACCTAAACTCGGTCGGGCGCGCGGACGTGATACACTCTTAAAAATTGAAAATCTGTTTAGCAAAATGGTTTATTTTTTGTCTGTCTGTCTGTATATTTTTACGCGTATAACATAAAAATCCCTAAACTTAATTTGATGCGTTCTTCACAATTCCATTACTGAAAGTGTTACTTAAAAATGTTAAACATAAGGCCAAGTCACGTTTTTATCCTACTAATAATGGAAATGCGAAAGTGAGTTGGTTTGTTACCTCTTCACGCTTTATCTACTGCACCAATCTTCCTGAAATTTCGCATACACACAGTTAAAAGTAGTGAGGACATAGGGTACCTTTAATCCCGGGAAAAAGCACTGTTCCCGTGGGAAATTCACATGGGCGAAGCTACGGGCAGAAGCTAGTATTCTAAATTCGAAAGTGAGTTAGTTTGTTACCTCTTCACGCTTTATCTACTGAATCATACTTCCTGAAATTTCGCATACACACACTTAGAAGTACTGAGAAGGACATAGGTCCTAGGACCTTTCATCCTGGAAAAAACAATTCACGAGGGCCATGCCGCGGGCAAAAGCAAGTTGTTCATTAAATTTCAGATGGCGTGCGTCCTAATCTGGCTCGTGCACTCGTCCACGGAAGACTTCAAGCTGCTGACGTCAGCGCTGAGCCCGGCCGAGACTCGTGCCGTCTCGCTCGCACACGAGCTGTGTGCTGCCAGCGTTCTCGCTCTAGCACTACCGGCGTACAGCTCGCCACCGCCTAAGAATAGTTGTCTGCCTGCTTGTAAGTAAATGAGGGTAATCGTTTCTTCGCTCACTAGGTGGCGCTACTGGCGCCTGAGATCTGTCAGATAGTACAACACTGTCATTAGTTGTCAAATTCAAATGGCGGTATACCACCTGATAGACCTCACTCGCCACTACTCGCCAGTAGCGGAAACTAGTGAACGGAAAAATGATTCCCTTCATTGTATAGAGTGATTTATGAAAGAACTACCAAATATCGACTGCCAATGCCAATTTTTTTTTATATGACCTGTGTGCTTTGATACTGATGGCGGCGTGCTGTTTTTGTGATTTTTAATTTCAAACAAAACAATATAAAATTTTGGTTTAAACATTTAAAATAATAGGCAAATTTTCCGAGGTTTTAGGTGATTATTTTTTTTTCTGTCTCTGGTTGACAAGAAAAAGCGCACAATATAGGTACACGAGTCGGCTTTCATAAAACACCCTCTATTGAGATTTCATTACATAGATATTTTTTTCTTAATTTGACCTGTCAGAAAATCGCCCATTGTAATTGTAATAATTGACCGAGCGAGCGAAGCGAGCGAGGGCTATAATTCACGTTGGAGCGAAAAACACATTGTTTGTATGTATGTATGTTTGTTCCGCGATAACTCTCGAACCGTTGTTCCGATTTTGATGAAAGTTGGAATATATGTAGGGATGGTAAATAGAATTTTCAAGTTCGTTGGGCATCAAAATCGGTCCAGCCGTTTTTGAGATATTTAATTTTTGTGAAAAAAATATTGTATTTTAATAGTCGCGAGGTCTACGTTCGCAGCGAACGACTAGTTATAAAATAAAAATACTAAAAATTTATTTCATAAATGAATGTTATATTTTTTTTTACTCAAAAATGCATGTAATGTGTTCATTATTTTGATAACCTTGTTTGAGCAAAGTCGACCTTGCCGTTCTGTTTTCAAATAGCGGCCGACAAAGTTTTGCTGGCCACTCTAACAGTCCGGCAAAACATTGCCGGCCGCTATTTTGACGTTTCAACATTTTAAAAATCGAATGCAAAAAGATTTTATTTAAAACACAGCTGTTTGTATTTTATAGAGATAGGTACAAAAAGATTTTATTCCATATTTGGCTGTATAGTTCCAACTAACATTGCTAAAAAAAAACCAAAGAAGTAACAAAAGCGCGGTTCAGCCAAAATTTTGTTTTTATTTTGTGGCTTTTTGGCTAAAAATGAGCTCTCAAAGCAAAAATTCTTCCGATTCAATGTTTTTAACACCGCCAGACATTAAAGATGAAGCTAAATTAGTGGTTGAAAATTGGATACCAAAGGAAAAATATAAGCTTGCATATGAAAAATGTAAATGTTGTATGCGTTCAGAACTGTCCCTCTAATAAAGTATGGAAATTTTTGAAGGGTTTAGGCTTGGGAAAACAACAATCTGGCTGTGAATTTGTAATGGATGTAAATGACTTAAACAAGCACTTCTGTGCATCACCCTCCTGTCTTTCCTCCGCGACAAAGCAAGCAACTTTAGATTTTATCTCCGCTAAACCTTCTCTTAGCTCTCCTGCCTTCTGTATAGAAGATATTTCATGTGACGACGTCATAAAATTTATCAACTCCATCAAATCTAAAGCGGTCGGAAACGATGGTATAAGTCTGGACATGATCAAGCCCATCGCTCCGCTTATTGCCCCGTTTATTGCTAATATCATTAACACGTCTATCGCGTCCGGTGTTTTCCCTTCCGCCTGGAAACTAGCACACATAGTCCCTCTCCCTAAAAAACCCAATCCTTCCTGCCCATCCGAATTTCGACCTATCTCCATCCTTCCCTTACTTTCCAAAATCCTAGAACACCATGTCCATCATCAATTGAGTGTCCATCTTTCTCGCTTCAATCTCTTGAGTTCCTTTCAATCTGGTTTTCAAAAAGGGTCATAGCACCACAACTGCGCTGGTGAAGATCACAGATGATATTCGTGCTAACATTGAACTTAAAAAATTAACTGTCCTTGTCCTATTAGACTTTACCAGTGCTTTCAACACTGTTGATTTCGACGTACTTGTTGCTCTTCTTAGGAACTTGAATTTCTCCCCGATTTCCCTGAACTGGTTTAAATCTTACCTGACCGGACGTCGGCAGTGTGTTTTGTTGAATGATTGTTTTTCTGACTGGTGTGATCTCACTGCTGGTGTTCCACAAGGTGGTATCCTCTCCCCTGTTCTTTTCTCCATCTTCATTGACGGCATTACGGCTTCTCTCTCCTCTAAATTTCACTTATATGCAGACGATTTGCAGATTTACACAGCTGCTCCGTTGGAAAATGTCCATGATGCTTTTAATACTATCAACGCAGATCTGGCTAAAATTGCATCCTGGGCACGCCAGTTTGGTCTTTTAGTTAATGCCAGGAAGTCTCAGGCCATTATTATTGGGAGTCCTTATTTTATTGATAAATTCAAACAAGTGGTGGTGCCCAATCTTTTTCTTGATAACAATATTATTCCTTTATCTCCTACTGTTAAGAACCTCGGCATCACCATGGACGAGACGCTTTCGTGGGCCCCGCATATTAATGAGGTCAGTCGTAAAATGTTTGCATCCCTTCATGCTCTTCGTCGATTACAGTTCTTTCTTCCCACTGTTACAAAAACTCTGCTAGCTCAGTCCCTCCTCATCCCGCTTTTTGGACTACTCTGATGTTGCTTACTCAAATATCACCGAGGAGCAATATAACAAATTAGAGCGTCTTCAGAATCAGGGTATTCGTTTTATTTTCGGACTTCGTAAGTTCGACCATGTTTCGAATTCCGTCGTCAGCTTGACTGGCTGCCCATTCGCCTTCGCCACAACCTTCATATTCTTTCACTTCTATTTAATGTCCTTTTCAATCCCTCCTACCCTTGTTACCTTCGAGAAAAGTTCGCTTTCCGAGAAGATGTTGCATATTCCTGAGTACATCTCGCGGATCTATGCTCTGTCTTTCTATGTGCGTGCTGCAAAGCTTTGGAACAAGCTTCCTCTTAACATAAAGATGGCTCCTTCGCTTTCCTCCTTCAAATCTCAACTCAAAAGTTTCTATAAAGATTCTTTAGACATTTGAGTGTGTATGTATTTATATATATGTATTGTATATATATATATATATATATATATATATATATACACAATAAGGAATATTTGAATGAAATAAGAAGGGAAGCGTAAGGCAAAAAATCAGAAAAAAGAATAGAACACGAAAATACATACAGCAAAGTATACATAAATACATACAATATATATATTATTCTATTCTTTTTCTGATTTTTGCCTTACGCTTCCCTTCTTATTTCATTCAAATATTCCTTTCTAACACTTGGTTGACTGGAAGAAATCCCTTTTTGGGATAAGTCCGCCATTGTACGCCTCTCTTTTTGTTTCACTATGTTTTGTATTTTTCTTGTGTGTATGTGCAATAAATAGTTTACAAACAAACAAACAAAATTTGTGCATCAATCCGGGAAAGTCGGTGTTGAATTTTAGTAACTGTACTTTTCATAATTGTCATTTTAATTAAATTTCTAGTTAATTAATATATTTTTATTTAAATTACTTGCTGGTTTTATTTAGATTTGGTACTTGCATTTTTGAGTAAAGCACTATACAAGCCTTGGCCCACAATGACTGCTTCGCTGGTCACGCTATGATTGCCTCGAGCTAGCCTAGCTACGCTCTAGGCCTTCCAGCTTGGCCATCATTGCAGCCCTTGCTGTCCTCGCTGACATCTCAGCTCGTCCATTAAGTGCTGCACGCTGACCGCGCTGTGTCGGCCTGGAGCTGCGCTACGCTGCGCTCTCGGCCACCATTAGCGCGACCAGCAAAGTAGTCATTATAGGCCGCGGCAGTAATGTACTATTACTACAGTGAAAGTTTGGCTGTCTTGGCTGACGACACAACCGGGCGCCCTGTCCGGAGCATCGTGGTCATCCAAGCCGGCGCTGTGGCCCGCTCTAGTGCACACCCTCACTCTATTGCTGGACAATTATCTAGACAAGGAGAGCTGTGAGTACCTATTACTGTTGTTGGTACTAACATTATTATTACATCTATATTTTGTGAGTAAGTACCCACCTTACTACTCTCTGTTTGGTCTACTGGATGACTGGTAGAGAATGCCATATGGCGTTAACATAAGGGCCACGGGGAATTCGCCGTGGCGAAAATTCGCGCGGCGCGTCCGTCGACGCGTCTGGCGAGTCGAACAAAAGAAGAGAAAAATACCGACTATGCCACGCGCACCGGCGACTGACGGCGCGACCGGCGAGTGGTGCCGGGCGCATCGCACGGGCGACCGACGGCGCGGCGGGCGAGTGAAACAAGGCGTGAATAAGTACGGTGCCAGCCACGGAGTCGAGCGGCAGTCGCGGCGAATTAGGACGGTGTCTAAATTATTTTAATTGATTTCGCCACGGAACGATGGACACTGAAATTTTTATTTTGGAAATTTTAGCTAGGCCAGCTATTTGTAAGTCTACCACCCACAGGATAAGTTTAAAAATAAAATAAAAAAATCGTGGGAAGAAATAAAAATAAAATCTTATTCGAATCGACTCTTTCCTCCAATCCTGGTGTAAGAAGAATATAATCAAGGGTTTCGTAACTCATTCTAGACTACTGGAATTTTTTTTTGGGTACTTTCTGTATTTCTCGTATATTTTGCGAAACTTTCCATTTATACTCCGACTCGTATTCAAATCATATAATGCACAATTTCTTCCAAATATTATGTCTTCAACCAAAAAATTACTAGTTTCTAAGCAATACCGAGATAACTTTGAAAAAGACAAGTTGCTCTCGGATCTCGTTCTATTCTGGTCGCCGCGGCGAACGAGACTGCCCGTGGCCTGTCAAACGCGCCGCGCGATTAGTCGTGCCGCCAGACGTGCCGCTGGTCGCCGTCGCCCGTCCCCGTGGCCAGGCCGTAAGTGTCTACCTATTTGTACATAATGTTGCAAGTTTGTACAATAAATAAATAAACATTATCCACAATGCGAACAACTAGTTTTTAAAATGTATTTTTACTAACATGTGGGCTGACGACACAGCCGGGCGCTGCCCGTATGCTTTTGTGGAGTTGTAGGTACATTAGATCCGGGCTAGAGGTCGCATTTCTTATGAAATTTGGCATATGTGCTCCTTGTTTTATTTGAATTTTTTTGTCGAGAGCTTTTTTGATTGGAGGCAAACATCGACTATACAACCACTAGACGCCGCACGCTCTAACTTCTACAACGAAACAATTCAGACAAAAGTATGAGGTGTGCGGGTCCGGGTACTGAGCTCTGATTGCTCAGTTCAAGGTCAGGACATGTACTTGATCATAACTAGTGATGGAAACTAATAAGTAATAGTTTATATTTACCGGGTGGAATTAAACATTAAGCATTTTATAAATATTGTTTAATAAGAATAAATCAGAAAATCAGATAAAACAAACATTTTTAACTATTTATTGATTACAAAGGTTTCGTAAGAAATAAGAGTCATACAAACATACAGACAAACAGACATACAGACAACAGATATACAAACATACAAACACACAGACATACAGAGTTACAAATATACGGACAAATAGACATACAGACAAACAAATATACAAACATACAAACACATAGACATACCGATTTACAAACATACAGACAAACAGATATACAAACACACAGACGTACAGATTTACAAACATACAGACAAACAGACATACAGACAAACAGATATACAAACATACCGACAAACAGACATACAGACAAACAGATATACAAACATACAGACAAACAGACATACAGACAACAGATATACAAACATACAAACACACAGACATACAGATTTACAAATATACAGACAAACAGACATACAGACAAACAAATATACAAACATACAAACACACAGACATACTGATTTACAAACATACAGACAAACAGATATACAAACATACAGACAAACAGATATAGAACAGACATGCAGACAAACAGATACATATATGTACAAACATACAAACAGACATACAAACATACAGACAGACAGATATACAGACTTATAGACGTACTTACATACAGATATAAAGACACATACATGCGAGCAAAGTCGCGTCTTAGTGCTAGTGCATACATTTACATTATGATTCAAAATTAATAATTTCGTTTTATTTTATATTATTATTATACAAAATTAGCATTTATAATTCTCTATTCAAATCGTGGTACAACACTACTTACACGTGCCAATAATTCAAGAATGGGATAGCGATAATTATTTACATAGGAAAGAAAGGGATGCATGGAAAAAAGACATCAACGCGACCTGCTATCTTACCACCGTACATGCAAAAACAACCAAACCAACCAATATAGCTAGAGCTCTCGTCATCATCCTGAAATTAAAATACTTTTTAAAAGTAGCTTACCTGTGAAATGTTATGCCATCTTTTTTGAAATTAGATGTTTGGCTACATTTTCCACACCAATTAATAGTACATGGAGCCATTTCACTTCAATACTCAATATTGATTTTAATAAAAATAATTCTATAGACGAACATGTGCACGGGTCACGGATGTGGTCGATACTAAGTGGGATGTCGAGCTCGGCGGCTTACATCAGACGTATTAGTCTGATGTGTTGTCTGAAAACGTTCGCCCTACAAGCTATGTCTAGTGGTTGTATAGTCGATGGAGGCAAAAAGGAGGTAAGTTTGCTTGTAAGTTTTGAACGGATTTCAATCATATTTGGAGGAGTTCGTCGGATTTGCCACAGGTTGTTGTAGAAAAATTCTAAAAAGGGGAAGATTGTTTTAGCGCTACGGTGAGGAGACTCCGTGCGCGAGGTCTACTTTTACATAACCACAAATTCTATAACATTAAAATAACACAATATGACACCCCGGACACTCCATACAACGCTCGCAAATTTACTACGACATAGGCAAATGACGTATGTACGCGCGCAAATGTGTGTGTGAATATTAGTAAGGCTGCTTGCGAGTCGTGGTCATCAAGCATAAGGGCGCGAAACTGCACCGATTACGCGCCAGCCCTCGTTCAAGTGTCAGTGATATCTATAAGGGAGTGCGGGGTGGGGTGCGGTATTTGAAATGCGGGGCGGGGAGTGGCCGCTCTGTACGTTAGAAACTATTACTTATTCTGCGACTATATTTCAGACGACACAGTGCCATTGCCGGAAGACGAAGAGTTGCACGGGTTCCTGCCCCTGGAGGCCTCCTTCAAAGGGCTACGGTTCGCGAACTACGCCTGCTGGGACACCTACGGGGGCAGGCTGCCGGATCTCGAGGACCAGGACAAGGAGGACCTGTAAGTTGACGCTAGATAGGCCATAAGACTCCCCCCCATCACTAAGTGACCTCCTTAGTGATAGGAGGGGGGGAGACGAAGAGTTGCACGGGTTCCTTCCGTCGATGTTAGCTTCTAAACTCTGTTTTTCCTACTTGTTCTATTATATAAACAACTTACCATGTCTTTTTAAGATTTTACAACAATATAAATTAAAATAGACCGTTTAGGAAATTACTTTCGTGGTTAGTAAATATTTTACTTTAAAATGTATAGGTTTGACCTAATTTTTTTATTTTTATTTATTTATTTATTTATTAGGCACATCAACAACATAAACAAGTAACATTTACAAAAAACATGCTAACTAAAACTTAAATCTTATGTTTACATCAATTATAGATGTGCACAACATTCAATGTAAAGCATTGCTAAGAATTTGTTTGAAATTAGGTACTATAGAGATACTTTAAATTACTTATCAGAAAAAAATAAGAGAGAGAGAGAGCCAATTTACCTTTGCAAAATCTTTAATTTTAACAATTTTTAACTATTTTTCAACAAAATTCAACAAAAAGTACTGTGAAGATTGTTTACATAATAGGACGCGTAAGAACAATTGGAGTTTAGGTCATAAGATATTCACTGCCACATAAGATTTTTTTTTCAAAATGCTACCTTCAGTATTTCTGAGAATGATTATCTACAAAGGTTCAAAATTAATGGTTGTTTACGAGTTGCCGCGTAACAATAGCAGTTTTAGTAATGACAAGGACCAGCAAATTATTAACATCTCAGCCTTAAGGAGTCCTCTGCTGGACATATTATTATTATTACTTGTTGGGGACGCCAGTGCAAGCACTTTTGGGTAAAGAAATTTTGGAAATTCTACTCCTAAGGGGTGGAATACGAAATTCACTTTATAAAAAAAATCACAGACCTGGCTGAAGGCAAGAATATATATGTTACTGTAAAAGCTCGAACTACGGTAAATTCTAAGATTTAAGAGTAAGTCTTAGGATTTACCGACATGAGTTGGTAAATGTAAGGATTTATGAAAATGGGATGATTTTTTTGGGCTTTTACAATTAGAATTTAGTACATGCTAGGTTTTACCACTGACGGGTGGTAAATGTTGGGTTTGGGAATAAAACAAAGAGAGTAATTCTTCCCTCAAGTCTTTCCGGGTGGTCATAAAAAAAATAACCTGAACCTACCTTCTTTTCCGCCCTCAAAGTCTTTCCGTCATCAGTCATTTACCAAGCCTTTAATGTAAATCCTGAGACTTACCAAGCGAATGGTGGTAAAAGTGCGAATCGCAAAATTATTCTTTTTACCATTAAGAGTTGGTAAATCTTAGGTTTTACTCAAAAATCTTAGGATTTACCGTAGTTCGAGCTTTTACAGTAACATATATATTTAGTAAGATATTAAGACAATGTTTTGTCACCAGGCCACCGGAAGTGTCGACAACATGTCTGAGCAACGAGCCGGAGTTAGAGAACCGGCTGCGCGCGCGCCGCCTCGTGCTGCTCGGGAAGAAACTGGCTGAGCTCTGCGGGGAACATCTCTCGTACACGTAAGATGTTATGACATATAATCTAAACAATTGTTTTTTCCGAACTATATCCCACCACTGGGCAAAAGAAGAAAAATAATATTTGGTGACAATCTGTCAGGAGGATCTGCCCTAAATTGCCGTCAACGTTTAATTTTAAGTAACATTGTTTATTTTGAAGTTTAAGTAAGTGAAGTGTAAGTACTGGTGAAATAAAATTAAATGATGTACAATAAATAAACTTCTATTGATTTAATTCATTTAGTAGATAATAAAACATTGTAGAGAAACATTTATAAAAATTAAAGAAGAAGCCACCTAATTTCATCCACTAGTCTCTGTATTTTTGTTTTTCTTAGCGAATTTCTCAAATCATCCAACCTTCTCGACTCTTTTTCTTCCTGTATCCATCGGATGGCATCCTTATGATTGATATTCAAATGCTTTTAATGAAACTTAGCTTTCGCTGGCACATTTTCACGTTAATAACTAGTTTTATAATCATACTAGCTTTTGTTCGTGTGAATTTCCACGGGAACAGTGCTTTTTCCGGGATAAAAGATACCCGTGCGTAATTTCAGGAAGATTGGTTCAGTAGATAAAGCATGAAGAGGTAACAAACAAATAAACAAACAAATCAGTCGTGTAACAAACTCACTTTTTCACTCAGTTTGTATTATTAATCTCAAAGCTACAAACTACTAGCATTTCGATTGTAAAATTTTGCTAAAAAAAATTTTTTTTTTACATAGAGAAGAAAACGGAGCCCTAACATTCACAGCCGCCAGCGTGGGCGGGGAACAACTAACTCAAGCATTAGCTGAGCTTTCCTTAGCAGCCGCTGATGATACATCGGACTTAGAGCGAGACAGCGACGACGAACCAGCTCCAGCCCCGCCCATTGTCATATCCGAGGCTGATTTCCGAGAGAAAGGTGACCAGACCCACTGACAATATCTCCATACAGCTGTCCTTAGCATTAGCTGAGCTGTCCTTAGCAGCTTCTGATGATACATCGGACTTAGAGCGAGACAGCGACGACGAACCAGCTCCAGCCCCGCCCATCGTCATCTCCGAGGCTGATTTCCGAGAGAAAGGTGACCAGACCGACTGACAATATCTCTATACAGCTGTCCTTAGCATTAGCTGAGCTGTCCTTAGCAGCTTCTGATGATACATCGGACTTAGAGCGAGACAGCGACGACGAACCCGCTCCAGCCCCGCCCATCGTCATCTCCGAGGCTGATTTCCGAGAGAAAGGTGACCAGACCGACTGACAATATCTCTATACAGCTGTCCTTAGCATTAGCTGAGCTTTCCTTAGCAGCCGCTGATGATACATCGGACTTAGAGCGAGACAGCGACGACGAACCAGCTCCAGCCCCGCCCATTGTCATATCCGAGGCTGATTTCCGAGAGAAAGGTGACCAGACCCACTGACAATATCTCCATACAGCTGTCTCAAGCATTAGCTGAACTGTCCTTAGCAGCTTCTGATGATACATCGGACTTAGAGCGAGACAGCGACGACGAACCCGCTCCAGCCCCGCCCATCGTCATTTCAGAGGCTGATTTCCGAGAGAAAGGTGACCAGACCCACTGACAATATCTCCATACAGCTGTCTCAAGCATTAGCTGAACTGTCATTAGTGACTTTTGATGATACATCGGACTTAAAGCGAACCAGCGCCGGCCCCGCCCATCGTCATCTCCGAGGCTGATTTCCGAGAGAAAGGTGACCAGACCGACTGACAATATCTCCATACAGCTGTTACTAGCATTAGCTAAACTGTCCTTAGCAGCTACTATGATACATCGAACTAAGAGCGAGCCAGCGCCGGCCCCGCCCATCGTCATCTCCGAGGCTGATTTCCGAGAGAAAGGTGACCAGACCGACTGACAATATCTCCATACAGCTGTTACTAGCATTAGCTAAACTGTCCTTAGCAGCTACTATGATACATCGAACTAAGAGCGAGCCAGCGACGGACCCGCCCATCGTCATCTCCTAGGCTGATTTCCTAGAGAAAGGTGACCAGACCGACTGACAATATCTCCATACAGCTGTCTCAAAGCATTAGCTGAACTGTCTTTAGCAGCCGCTGATGATACATCGGACTAAGAGCGAGCCAGCGACGGCCCCGCCCATCATCATCTCCGAGGCTGATTTCCGAGAGAAAGGTCGTCAAATACTGGTCCAAGTTGATTTAAATAGCCATTCTAATCTATTTCCACGGGAAAAATTCGTGATAATATAATATTTATAAGCACTCAAAGAGTTCCAATGTCCCCTGCCCATTTAAGAAGTAATAAATTCTCCGAACGATGACCTCTTATGGTCCCAAAATGCTAGTCTCTTTCACGGCTCTTCCGGTATTAATGAATTAGAGATATTTGAAGGCCCGAGGTCAAATATGGGCATTTAAATATGTAGGGCTCATTTAATTTTCATTCCCCTACAAATACAATAAAAAACTCCCAAGAGATTAAAATCTGGTCGTAAAAATTTGTATGAAGGATAAGAGAAGTCACTAATTTAATAATTTTTTGTTCGTTTTTAATGTTGTATCTTGTATTCAGTTCGCGAGAAGCGCGTGGGCATCCTAAAGCCTCAAGGGTCTCTGGAGCGCGCCAGAGAGGAGAGAGCGATGGCCACGCAGGACGATCCGGTGAGTAGCCCTTACTTGCGTACGCGCAGAGAGAAGATAGAGTGTACATTTACTCAAAAATGCATGTAATGTGGTCATTATTTTGATAACCTTGTTTGAGCAAAGTCGACTTTGCCGTTCTGTTTTCAAATAGCGGCCGACAAAGTTTTGCTGGCCGCTCTAACGAGGCCGGCAAAACATTGCCGGCCGCTATTTTGACGTTTCAACATTTTAAAAATCGAATGCAAAAAGATTTTATTTAAAACACAGCTGTTTGTATTTTATAGAGATAGATTATTCCATATTTGGCTGTATAGTTCCAACTACCATTGCTTAAAAAAAACAAAGAAGTAACAAAAGCGCGGTTCAGCGAAAATTTTTGTTTTTATTTAGTGACTTTTTGGCTAAAAATGAGCTCTCAATGCAAATTCTTCCGATTCAATGTGTTTAACACCGCCGGACATTAAAGATGAAGCTAAATTAGTTATTGAAAATTGGATACCGCGAAACTCAAAGTAAAAATATAAGCTTGCATATGAAAAAATTTGTGTATCAATCCGGGAAAGTCGGTGTTGAATTTTAGTAACTGTACTTTTCATAATTGTCATTTTAATTAAATTTCTAGTTAATTAATATATTTTTATTTAAATTACTTGCTGGTTTTATTTAGATTTGGTACTTGCATTTTTGAGTAAAGCACTATACAAGCCTTGGCCCACAATGACTGCTTCGCTGGTCACGCAATGATTGCCTCGCGCTAGCCTAGCTACGCTCTAGGCCTTCTAGCTTGGCCATCGTTGCAGCCCTTGCTGTCCTCGCTGTGTCGCCTCGAGCTCCGGTCTCGGCCGACATCTCAGCTCGTCCACCAAGTGCTGCACGCTGACCGCGCTGTGTCGGCCGCCAGCGTAGCTCTCGGCCATCATCAGCGCGACCAGCAAAGTATTCATTATAGGCCGCGGCAGTA
This sequence comes from Ephestia elutella, assembly GCA_018467065.1. Taxonomy (NCBI): domain Eukaryota; kingdom Metazoa; phylum Arthropoda; class Insecta; order Lepidoptera; family Pyralidae; genus Ephestia; species Ephestia elutella. The sequence continues at coordinate 20,771,821 of CM031578.1, forward strand.
ATGTACTATTATTTCTCGCTATAATCACACACTTACGAAACAAAACAAAAAAAACGTTTTTTTTTTCACCATAATCAAGTCGCATCACAATACACAAGTTACAAGAACTTAAGTGTAACTTAAAAATAAAACTTTAACTAAATAACTTTAACTTTAATAAGATTTTTAATTGCCTTTGAAATGTATATTTTTGAAGCATTTTTGAAAAATTGCTGTTGTTCATCTGAATGTTTAAAATAAATAATTTTAGTTCCAATTGGTCGTCTTCCCAAAATCGTCAACATCCATTTTTTTTTCTTTTTTTTTATAAGTACTTGAAGAAATAACAAACATTGCATAATATTAATATCAAATTACATGGGTAATAAAGTACTAGTAATAATTACGTATATATTAGGAGCACCCATAACCGAAGAGCATGTATGAAGAGAGTGATGAGTGTAGAGGAAGCAAGAGAGATCTGTAAGGATCGTAGCAAGTGGAAATCGCTAGTCTCTGCCTACCCCCACGGGAAAAAGGCGTGATAATATGTATGTATGTATGTATGTAATAATTACGTTACCCACTACGTTATTCACAGGTTAATATACAAAAATTTTCCAAAATATTGCTAGAGTAACACAAAATATTACCAAAATATTACCTACTTCCCAAAAACCCAAATCATTAACTTCCCAGAACGGTAACTTTTCCAAGATATTCAACTTACATTTCGCAAACAAAACTCTGATGACAGGAACCCGAGTTCAGTGAGGATATCAACAAGATGGAGGACAAGAAAGAGGCGCGAAAACCACGCGTCAACATCGCGATGGCGGCCATCATGCGGAAGCAGGAAGAAACCAACAAACAGGTATGGGGGTTGCTGAGGATTCCTCTTCCGGTTCATCATAATGCGGAAGTTCCGCAATATTTTGAGTTCCTTAACCGTTACCGTATCCTCATAAATAAATAAAAATATCCTCTTCCGCTATCGCTTCCTCAAAATTAAAGAGGAATTTCACTGCGTATGCGCGTACCCATGGCGACACATATGCCGCAGCATGATGCCGGGCCGAACGGGTATATTTTTTTGTGTGCGTGTGTTTGTCACTGAACTCCTAAACGGCTGGACCGATTGTGATGAAATTTTTTGTGTGTGTTCAATGAGATTCGAGAATGGTTTGGATTCACAATTCGGTCCATTGGAAAATGTTCTTTTAATTAATTTTTGTATGTGTACGTACTCATCCTCTTCCGCTTCCTTATCCGCATCCTCTTCCTCAAAAAATATCCTCATCCTCTAAATTTGTGCTTGACACTTCCTCTTCCCCCTCCTCTTCCTCATAATCACTTCCTCAACAACCCGAGAGCCTTGGAAATGAGACAGCCTGGTTCGGCGTTGTAAAGGTTGTCTCTTTCACTCATTCGCTTCTAGAAAGAGGCGCGAAAACCACGAGTCAACATCGCAATGGCGACCATCATGCGGAAACATTAGCCGGCTGATTTGGCGTTGTAATAGCATTCCACTCCTTCGTTGTGGAAATGTCATTCAAAAGAAAAAAATGTTTTTAAATCTGCGCGCTTTTTTGTTATCTGCCCAAAGTAGCAAAGTTTGGCAAAATGTAGCATATGTATCCAAAACAATATCACATCAATCCATTGCTCCGTTTTGACGTAATTTTTCACTATTTTAGGTGAAATTCGTGACGCCGCCCCCCACCCCGGACTCCGTCGTGGACACAGAATCCAAAGACGAGAAACCCAAAGTGATACAACCCAAACCCATGAAATCGCTCGCAAATCTACCGATCGGCAGAAAGACCGGCGGCATCCTCTCTTTAAAAGACAAATCAGCCGGTTACCCCCACTTGGTGAACACTGATCCTGAGCCGAAGAAAGATAAGGAAGAGTCAAAGAAAGAGAAACCTCAGGTTCTGAACCCGAACCCGCCGAAAAGACAGGAACATCCAACTAACCAACAGGCCAATTGGGGCCCGAACATGGCAACACAGACGTATAATGAGCCGAGGATGAACTTCCAGAAGAACTATGGCATCCAGAACGCTGGCATCAGCTATAATCCTAGCTATCAACCGCCAGGTAGGTCTTTTTTATAATTTATATGAAAGACTAAGGCAGTAAAGATAATTTTGAATGTGTATAGAATTTTCACGATCCCATTATGCTTTTCCCAGCAAGCATTTTCTTTTATATTTTCGTCTCTTTTGCAAGAGTGGCCCATTTTGTCGCGTCCTTACGAAACTTGGCACACGCTCTTCTTGTTTTTTTTTTTTTGTCAACTTTTTTCGCTTGGAAGTAAAAATGGGGGAAGTTTGCTATAGGTAGCGTTATTTACGAACGAATTTCAATCATATTTAGAGAAAACGTTGTACCTGACTCTCCACAAAAAAAAAGCAAAAAGGGGTAAACTCTTTTCGTCTAATTAATAGTTTGTTTTCAGGCATGGGCAGCAACATAAGACTACCAGTCGTCAACCCGAAAGAGATAGACGTCCGAACAGCAGCATTACAAAAGCAGAACTCCCGCCAAGAATTATTCCAAGATGGCCACAAATTCAACCACAACTACCAAATATCCGGTGACAAGAAGAATTTCCTCAATGACCTTCCCCCCCGTTTTGCCAACCAATATAAATACTGGCAAAGTCCACAAGACAACGAAAACAAATTCCGAGATGATACGTTCAAAAACCAGTCGTTATTCAATCAACAACCTAATTGGACGAGCCCGCCGGAAAACTACCAACCGCCGTGGTTCAAGCCTGACCAACCTTTCAATACGAACTTCTCAGCGCCATCTATGAGTTTGCAGTCGAACTTTTACTCGCCGCACCCGTCTTCAAATATGCCGAGTTATCAGAATATGCCGTATAACCAGGGCCAAGCCGTGGGGCAGAGTAAGGAAGGACTGATTGGACAGAATTATATGCAGTCTACTATTGGTAAGATCTATAATATTGTATAAGTTAGTATTGCATCGATAAATATAGATAAAATTCTTCCGTTATCGAGTGTCTGACAGACAACGCACAGCCAAAACTACTGGGCGTAGGAAGCTGAAATTTAGTATGTAGGTTCCTAAGCGAGTGTAGGGGAGCACTAAGAGAGGATTTCCCGATATTCCCACGGAAACAAAGACCCGGGCCGGGCTCATGTTAGTCTGTCATAAAACTTAAAAAAAATGTTATTTTTATGCAATGGAAGGAGAAATAAACATTATATGAGGAATATGTACCAATAGGGAATATTACACAAAGTTCGACCCAGATGGCGGCACAAGCACATGCAGTAAACAAACCACCCGTTGCCATGGCACAAGTCACTGTCATTTGTCATGCTTTGAAATACTTGTCAATGTCAAAATAGTCTGTTCATCCCTTATGCAAGTGCTACCCACTGGCGTCATAATATCGCTGTAATATTTCCTATTATGATGAAAGTAGTAATTAAATTAGCGCTGCGCCCCGGCTTCGCTCGGGAGATACATACATAAATTGCAGCCTATGTCACTCAGGTATAATGTAGCTTTCTATTGGTGAAATAATTTTTGTTATCGGTTCAGTAGTTCCAAAGATTATCCCCCACAAACAAACTCACAATCACTTTAATATTAGTATGATACAGCTATAATCGGGCCGAAACCTAAACTCCCGTATGACGTATGTCACTTTGACAATAATAGTGATGTGAAACACGAATCGCTGCGATTATTCGATGTTACGTAAAAAAACAAATCGAAATAAAATAATTATTTTTATTAATCAGAAGTCTGAACCTGAGTCTGAGTCGCTGTCATCGTCAATAACATGGATAATAAATTCATTGTGAATAATATTACCTACTTGATGACACGATTCGATACGATTGCGTGAATTCTTGTCCCTTTTTCTTTCTTTTTTTGTATTACTTTAATGTTAAATATTTTTAATCTTAAAACGCAATAATTTTTATACCTACCTTGTTATATAAATCGATTAATTAAACGATGTATCGCGATTTTTTAAAGTTTCACTGTCGATTTATTGTAGACGGATGCAATGGAACTCCCTAAACGGGCAGGCCGGAAGTTCAAGTACTACATTTCCGCGCATAGATTTAAAATTAAAAAAATTCGAAACTTCATGGGCTTGACCCTGATGACACCTGTCATACGGGAGTTTAGGTTTCGGTCCGATTTATAGTAGAAGTGTTAATATAAATTCCTTTTCAGGTCAACCGCAACTGCAAACACTCCAGAACCTGGTGACGTCACCAAACTTCAACTCCTCGCTAAACAGCTTCAGCTACCCCACAGTGGGTTACGACTCGGCCATGTACCCACAGTTCAACAAGATGGCCTACCAGCCGCTACCCGTGCCCAAGCCCCAGAATTACCAGGGAAAGGATCTGGAGACCATGCCGTTTGGGTCCATGGAGCAACAGAGGAGTCTGAACTTTGATTCTTTGAATGAACCCATGAAGAATATGGATCAAATTGGGGGTAAGTTTTTTATTGAAATGGAAGTGTAAGAAATGGTTTCTGATTTGAGTTTTACTTACTAGAGTATATTGAGAACTCTTTTTATTACACGACTGACAAAAAAAGAAGGTTATGTTTTCAGGGTTCATATATGTATGTCTGTATGTATGTAAGTTTTTTTATTCCACCATAAGTCATTTAGGACTTTCAGGGCTTAACAGATTTTGATGTGAGAGGTATTTTTTAGATTTCTTGCTTGTAGATTACAGGAAAACCTATAAGAATTGGCATTGTACGAAACCCTCTCAACGCGAGCACTTTGCCGGATTTTTTAATAATTAGCATTTAAAGGTAGTAATTATACAGTGCGACAAGACTTTAAATGAATGTTTTAGGGCTGCAGTGACTAGTGTTGCCATTAAAATAAAATCTCCTTAAATAGCAATGTAAAAAAATATAAAAAATTGTTTTTTTCCCGTATCTTATAATAATTAAAACATACAATCATGACTGAATAATAAGAATGAACATCTATGATAAAAATCAAGTTCTAGGTTAGGTACATGGTTTTAAAAAAAAAGGCATGAAATTGACAGGGTTCATGTCGTCAAGGTAATCGCCACTTTTTGGAGACACCACACATGGGAGAACACTTGTCAAAGTTGTTAAAAATGACGTTCATCAAGATGGCGGCGTTAGTTCCTTTTTACACGACTGACCAAAAAAGGAGTGTTATGTTTTTCAGGGTTCATGTATGTATGTATGTAAGTTTCTTTATTCCACCATAAGTCCTGAACGGCTTAGATTCCTTGCATTCCTCCGAGTGTTATAGGCTATGTAAGTTGTCAGTCGTGTTTTTTATTTTTTAATTATTAGCCACGTTCATTATAAGCCTTGTCGCACTGTATAAATAGTTTATTTCCTCCCCGTGCAGCCGCGGCGCGCGGCGGGCAGCACGTACTCTCTGTTCAGCGGCGCGCCCGAGCCCGGCTGGCCGGCGCAGCGTACGCATACGCAACAGGTAAGTTTGTGGCACATTTCTATTTACTAGCCGCGCTCAGGGGTTTCGCTCCCGTAGGAATTTCGGGATAAGAAGTATCCTATCTGCTATTCCCGGTATTTTTCTACCCATATACCAAATTTTCATCGAAATCCGTCCAGTAGATTTTGAGTGATTGAGTAACAAACATCCTCACAAACTTTCGCATTTTTAATATTAGTAGGATATAATTTATTAAGAAAACCAACAACACATCAATAAAGTTTTTAAGTAGTCGACATTTGTTGGTTCAACAGTTTCGATTAGCTGGAACAAAATAGGTTAATTAAAAAACAAAATAATATAATCGAAAAAAACAATTAACCCTCAAACATTTTCAGCTACCTACTTTACGAACAGGATTTAACATTAAATCTAAAAAACTAGGTACCTATTTAATTGAATGTGCTATTCTCACTTACTAACATTAGGATTAAATTTACTTTTATAATTCGTGTCAACCATGTATCCCAAGAAATAAGATTCAAAATCAAACCTTTTCTCCCAGTCTCTATGGTCCGGCCCTGGTCCATCGCCCCTAGAGCGGCTCCTCGAGCAACAGAAACAGATAAAGCAGCCCCCTCCCCCGCAATGATTGACGACCCCTGGCGACCACTCTGGACCATCGACTGTGCAGCCCTGACTGTCACTAAATTGTTTGTAGCAATTATGAAATCGAGGGAAAATGGCGATGTTTGAGTTTTATTCCACTAGGTGGCGCTGTGATACATATAAATCTGTTACATGTAATAAATAGGGATATTTTTACATTTGGAATGAAATAAAACGAATATTTTACAAAATAATAATAAATTCTCCTACTGCGCCACTTTTTGAATGTATGTTTGATGTCGCCATGCCCTTATAAAAAAAAATGTCAATTCTCCAATATTGTGTCATGGAGAAGGAATTTACATGTTTCTCAGGCAAATGCTAATAATATATATCTTTTGATCTAGCACAAACAGCAAACAAAGTGCTACAATGCATTATCATAATGTTCCAGGTTCACACGGACATGGATATAAAAATGGACAAACCTATTTTGACAACTAGATTTAATAAAAATAATCAACACCTAAAGTGGTTCTTACCTAGTATCTTGGATGCCATATCTTACGTACGCGCTTTTTACTTTATACATTTCCAAGTGCCGTAAAGTGCAGCAAATGAAGTTAAATTGGTCAAACGGCATTCCGATGATAGCAGTCGTGAAGTAGTAACTATGTTCGTGTAAACTTGGTGAACTGATAAGTGATTTAAGGCCCATTTAGACGGTTCAAGTTCCTTGCCTGTTGCATACAATTAAATTGAAGCAATGATTTACTCGCATGGTCTAAACAATTATTGATAGTCAATTGTTGCACTGCAATTATTGCTCTTGTATGCACAAGAAACTGGTGCCGTCTAAATGGGCCTTCAGTGTTTTTTTTTTGTGAATGTGCATGGAATTTTGTGAGTTGTAAGCTTCAAAAGACAAGTTGTTATATATTCGAAAATAATCTGTTGTGTTGTCTGAACATGTTTGATGTTGTGAAAATGATGGTACAATACTTTGATACACTTTGTAAAGCTGTAGTCATAATGTGACCGAAACTTTTTATGAAATTGACACATTTTGTACGTGTTTATCTGCTTTCCGCTTGTGAATGTTTTTTTTTAATATTGTTCTTGGCAGTAAAGGCATGTTTTTAAGACTGGTTGGTGGAAAATCACTTTATTTTTAATTTTAGAAGTCCTAAACATTGGTACTGAACATCTTGTTCGTATAATGGCGAAATACAGAATATCCAATGAGTTGAGGGGATAAAATGGGTACTTTGATGAATATGATCCGTTTCTCTTTTCCTAAATATTAAAAAATGAACTTATTCAATCAAATATAAAATTCATTTTAAAATATTTAGGAAGTAAAAATTGATCATATCCCGGTTCATAAGTGGCCGTTGTAACCACCTTGATCGCTCATGAAACTAAATATTATGTTATCACGCCAGCTGGCAGCACTAAGATAAGGGGTAAACAGTATTTTGACATTGACAGTGACAAATCAAAGCATGACAAATGACTTGTGCACCTTGGCAACGAACCGGTAGTTTACCATTGTGCTGGTGCCGCCATCTATGTTGACTTTTGCGTAACATTCCCTATTAGTTTTGTCAATAGATCGATTTTTGTATTAAATGTTTATTGGAAAAAGTTGTTCAGTGCCATCTAGCGACTAACCATTGTAACAAGTAAAAATTAAATTTCAAATTACATGGAATAGTGAAATAATAAGCGTATTTTTGTATAAAAAAAAATTAAATCAAAGTAAAATTTAGTGAACACAGCTCAGATATTTATTTAAAATATAAAAATGTTTATTTTAAGCTATTTGTTGTGTTTTATTTTAAGTGAACTTAAATTGACGCAATTATTGTAAAACAATATTTTGTAATACAACTATTTTTGTTAACACTTTTGTCATTTTATTCTATACAAAATTCATCAGGTAGCATGTGGAAATCGCTAATCTCTGCCTACCCGCACGGGAAAAAGGCGTGATAATGTGTATGTATGTATGTAAAATTCATCAATGGGAAAATCGAAAACAATGGAAAACATCGTGAAGAAACCGCCACACTAGCTGCCTGTTCAGTTTACTAGTTCGAACCAGCCAGCTGGGAGCGAGGCCGAAGGCAGAGCTTCCAGCTGGTTGGTTCCCCTATATACAGGGTTATTTGTAATAAACGCAAAACCTTCCTAGGGGTGAAAGTACCATAAATATGAACATCTTTTTGTATGGGACCGACTCTGAAATCTCAAAAAAAAAATCAGCTGTTCTATACAATTTGCAATACCTACTCGCCCAAAATGTATGGAACAGCTGATTTTTTTTTTGAGATTTCAGAGTCGGTCCCATACAAAAAGATGTTCATATTTATGAGTACTTTCACCCCTAGGAAGGTTTTGCGTTTAATACAAATAACCCTGTATATATAGCTGCATTACCACTCACTCACTGACTGATTGACATAGTTTATTTGTTCTACGGAATTGCGAACTTGGAAAAAGTAATGATGGGGATGTGTAGAGGGGGGGATGTAAGGTCAGGAAAAATACGAAATTGGAACTTGAAGCAGTTCCGAACTTCGCCCCCTTCCTTTTTTTGAAATAAAATTGCGGCCTCGCCGCCCTTCACCCCTTCCCATTTTTTTTAAATTAAAATGGGGGTGTGAAGCCTAAGGCCGAACTAAATGGCGAGACCGTAGGCCGAGCCCTTCGCCCCCTTCCTTTTTTTGAAATAAAATAAGGGATGAGAGGCCATAGGCTGAGCTAAGCGGCGAGGCCGCAGGCCGAGCTTTTCACCCCTTCCCATTTTTTTTAAATTAAAATGGGGGTGTGAGGCCGAAGGCCGAACTAAATGGCGAGACCGGAGGCCGAGCCCTTCCTCCCCTTCCTTTTTTGAAAATAAAATAAGGGATGTGAGGCCGCAGGCCGAGCTGAGCGGCAAGGCCGAAGGCCGAGCTCCGTCTCGTGCGCAAAGAGCGGGGCGAGGCCGAAGGCCGAGCCATCCGTCTACATGAATGTCCTCCTCATTGCATCTCGAACTCCCAGTAACCAGCCGTGGGGCCGAGGCGCCTTGGCCTGCGAGGCCGAGCTGCATATATGAATCCGAGACGCGAGGCAAGGCCGGAGGCCAAGCCCCTCCTCCAGCCGGGGCAAGCGAGGCCGAAGGCCGAGCTTGCGCTGCCAGCGAGGCCGCAGGCCGAGCTGCGTTTTCATAGCAAAGAGCATAAGCCATAATAACCTTTCGGCTCTTCACCTAATCCTAACTGACAACTTTTTTATGTAGATGACTTTTTTACAATTTCCCAAAAAAATTTCGTGCAATCGCAACTGCATTGTTTTAATGCCCTTGCACAGCACGCACGCAGCCAGTGTGTATAAGGCCGCTAGATGGCGGTAGTCGTCAGATACCTTATGGCGACTTGAAAAACATTTGACACCAAGCACTCAATAAGAACAAATAAAATTCAGATTCAGTGCGAGTCACTGAAATATTGAAAAAAAAAAACTGCGTAGCCGCCATTCAAAAAGTTGTTTGCCCCAACTTGTAATTTTACTCCGCTAATTTTAAGAGAAATAAAAACAAAAATTAATCAGTCAATAATTTAATATCCATTGTAATAATTACTCTAAACAAAAGTTCAGTGAAATACATCTCTAATACGTAAAAAAGCATTCTAACCTTCTAATTGCATTATACAAATTTATTTACAATATTTGATATTTCGAGACAAAATTTTACATTATTTTATACATCTGGTATTATTTTAACAGATATTTCCTTCAACAAGTCTTTACTACGAAAGAAGCTTAGATTTTGACGTAAAATTCAAAATCTTTTCTTCTTTACTAATAAAATAATCTATAACATCTACGTACTAAGATGCGGAGGCTTAGTATCAGTCACTAAACTAAATAAATTATTTGAACTTAAAAAGTGGCATCGTCAAAAATCACAATTAAATATTTGTATGTAAGCCGCCGCATCCTCGGAATCAGACCCAGACTAAAATTAAACTAGATATGTACAGAAATTGACGAAAGTATAATATTATAATAGGAGATTACCGCTAACGTAAATATACTGTCAAATTATAGCGTCCTGCGATGGCGATCTCATATAAATTAAAATTCATGCAAATGTTAGAGCGACATAAGTTAAAATGATTTTTGCAAAGAAGTCTTCAATTCTCGTGCTGTCACTGTCTCGCCACGTGTGTATAGAAAAGGACAGCACGAGAATCGATGAAGTTTTGGATATTTAAGCCGAAGTCTTGCGTCTGATCTTAACCTTCGGATCAGTTAACATCTTCTACTTATTATGGCGAGATCCAAATGTTGTGACATATCAAGACTTTTAGTGTAAGCTACTGGCACCTAGGAATTTTTAAAATAACTGGATCACCCGACCACCGCAGGATTCTATGGGTATACTGTTAACATACTTCACAACTTTCCATGGGTTTGCCGCATAATGTGCACTTTGCAAAGTGTACATTTTCAGATGTGCACTTTTGCGTAAAATGTTCATTTTGAGAAATGCCATTATGCGTCAAATCCTTTTCGAACAGTCGACATATTCCAACAGAACTGAATATTTAATACAGCAATACTACAATTTAGTATACTCAATTTGAGCTATTGTAATCGATGTAAAGTCGATATTAATCGTTAATCGTAATCGGATATCACTGACTAGTGGACCTGGCTGGCATAAAGCCTGGTAACCAACGCGACATGCAAGTTGGCACAATAAAGAACACAATGTTAATATTTTTATTCATTGACCATATAAAAAAAAATAACTAACCCTTATTAAACCTATTTGATGTTTTGTCCCTCTCTTAACTTCATTATTGAAAGAACGAGAATTATTTTAAAGTAGATTTAACAAGTGTTAACTAATTTTTATAAATAAGAGTGATTTTATAACGCATGGCATTTCAAATGTAATAAATTGACGAAAAAACATATAAAAACAAGTTACGTAACATTATCTATAAAAATAACGTGTAAGAACATTAAAATAATGTACAATATTACATTTCGAAGCATGCGGATGGATTCCTTACATTGATTAAATATTGTAAAATAAATTTCGATCCGCAGAGAGCAGTCAGCCAATTTATCAATTCAATTTATAATTTTTATAAGCAAAAATTCTGACGCCATCTAGCGATAGTCATATGAACCATGTCAAAATCGTCAGTTTGGCTATAGCATATGTGGATCCATTGTTCTTGCAACGAATAGGTTGCTATTGCGAATTAATATACCCATTAGAGCATGCTACCAGAACAAATAAATCAGTCAGATTAGAATTACTATATTAAAAGATACGCTGACTGGTCTGTCTCTACGGACCGGCTACGGACGCACCAAAAATTTACACAAGTAATTTATACATTTGATCGTTCTTTCACAACACATACATGGTCCTACGAAGATATACAAGTATCAGTACAATGAGAAGTTGTTTAGCAATAATGAGATCGTCTTTTCGCTCACTAGTTGGAGCTAGTAGCAAGTGAGGTCTGTCAGATAGTACAATTACACACAATTAAGGGCCATTTAGACGGTACAAGTTTCTTGCCTGTTGAATACGATTAAATTGAGGCAATAATTTACTTACATAGTCTACAACACGTAACATTCTTAAACTGGTATAGCGCAGTAAATAGACGAGAGTCAAATTACAAACGGTCCAGTAATTGTGAATTTTTTGAAATATTGTGTAGGATTATTGTGAGTTTTCAAAATAAAAAGGGCACAATTGCCAAGTTTCCGCGTCCGTGGTAATCTTAAAAAAACTAAAAAAAAAAAAAACTTTTTTCAGATTTAGGCTCATATTTTCGTTTAGATGCATTTTTGCTAGGAAAGTGTTCTACAAAATCTTGTAGATAATTAAATTTCCTTTTATTTACATTTTACTTTTTGTATCTAGGACTGATAGTTACCGAGATGTGTGCTCATAAAAAAAATTAAAAGAATCTTCTTTTTCGGAAATTTGTCAAACTTTTCACTTCAGAACGCTGTAATCTAGTTATGGCATATTTTAGGAGAATAAGTATTGGAACAAAATTTGTAGGGAATTTAATTACCTACAAAACGCATTTGCATTTTTCTTAACCAACCCTGCAGAATGGGGAGTAAAACTCAATATTAAAACTACGGAATATTGTTTTTTTTGTTACAATATTTTATTTTCTGCTAACTGCGCCTCGGGTCTTCGCTCCCGTGGGAATTTCAGGATATAAAGTAACCTATGTATTTTTCTACTAGTATACCAAATTTAATACAAATCCGTCCATAGTTCATTGAATAAAGACCAACATAGAGCTAAGGGTAGGGTTTACTTACAAATGGTTCAATAGTTCTGAATTTTTGATATGTTATTTAGGATGGTTATTTAGTGTTTAAAATGCAAGAGGCATAATTTCTCCCCCCTTCCACGCCCGCCATATGTTGGAAAAACCAAAAAAAATTGCCACTTTATTCAGATTTGCGCTCTCACCTTCGTTCAGATGCATTTTAGCTACATTAGAGTTTTACACAACGTTGTAAAAATAAATTTCCTATAATGTACAATTTATATTTTGTTTCTAGGACTAATAGTTATGGAGATGTGCACTTTAAAAAAATCGCATTTTTTAATCGCATTTGGAAATTTGTCAAACTTTTTACTTCAGAGCGCTGTAATTCATTTATGGCCTACTCTAGGAAAATATATATTAGAATAAAATTTGAAGGAAATTTAATTGCCTACAAAACACATGTAATTTTTTTTAACTAACCCTACGGAGTAGGCAGTAAAAGTAAAAGTTAAAATATTACGTTTTTGCTATCATATTTTATTGTCTACTAGCTGCAGCCGGGGGCTTTACTCCCATAGGAATATTGGGATAAAAAGTACCTTATGTGCTAGCCCTGATATTTTTCTACTAGCATACCAAATTTTATCGAAATCCGTCCAGTAGATTTTTTAGATTGAGCAAGAAATATCACATTCAAACTTTTTCATTTTAAAATCAGGTTTCTTTCCCAATCTTTATTGCTGATGAAGCAAATATTATCTAATATCTGTACTTGATAATGTCCACAGACACAGACACGCACACAAACAGTGTCCCAATCAGGTACCGGTTACTCACCTGCAATGAATCACACTATAAATGGGAAAGTTTGGATGTGATATTTGTTGCTTATTCACACAAAAATCTACTAGACGGATTTCGATTAAATTTGGTATACTAGTAGAAAAATATCAGAACTAGCACATAAGGTACTTTATATCCCAAAATTTCCATGGGACCGAGATTCAGTTAGTAAAAAGTAAAATATTATAGCAAAAAACAATTTCCGTTGTTTTATCATTTAGTTTTACTCTCCACCTTGCAGGGTTGGTTAAGAAATATGCAATTGCGTTTTGCAGGTAATTAAATTCCCTACGATGTTTGTTCTGCTACTTTTTCTCCTAGAATAGGTCATGACTGGATTACATCGTTTTAAATTAAAAAAGATTGACGAATGTTTGAAAAATGAGATTTTTTTAAGGCAAAGGATTTTTTTTTCTCGGAAACTGTCAGTCCTAGAAACAAAATATAAAATGTAAATAACGGCAAATTTAATTTTCTACAACATTGTGTAGAACACTTTTCTAGCGAAAATGCACTTAAAAGAAAATATAAGCGAAAAACCGAACAAAGTGGTGATTTTTTTTTATTTTTCCAATTTGGCGGCGAGTGCAAAAGCTAGTCAATTGTGCCATATTTATTTTAAATACTTACAACCATCCTAAACAATAATATAAAAAAATTGAGTTACTGGACCGCACGTAATTAACCCCTAGGGAAGGTTCGCTCTATTTACTGCGCTAGTATGCAAGTTTGGATTTGGTGTAAACAATACATGCCAGAAAATGTTATTCAATTCTTGTATGAAAAATTTGACAACGCAAATACATGCAATTCTTGAAGCAAGTCGCAAAAAAATGGCACGTGCCCATACAAATCTGTGTTTCAAAAATGGAATGCAATAATTGCCCAAACAATTGTATACGTGTAAACAGAACACAATGGCAATTATTATATGTCAAGATTTGCATTCAATAATTGTATTCAAGTTTTTTATTTATATCACCATGTAAACAGTTGCTTTCAATTATTAAAAGTCAATTCTTGCACTGCAATTATTGCATTCAATTATTGCTCTTGTATGTTCTAGAAACTTGCACCGTCTAAATGGCCCTTTATTGTCAAGTATTGTACAGTTTCCTCCTTAATCCAACCCGCACAACATATATTTCGTCTTCAAGCAATTTGTCAAATGGTTGCCCGGAAGAAATTGCTTACAGCAATAAGGCCGCCTTTTGCGCCGCATCTTCCTCTCTTTTTAATTTAGTTTTAAGTTTATGTATACCATGTAATTAATGAGCGATTTTCTGACAGCTAAATTAAGAAAAAAAATCAGTATAAAAAAGTCTCAACAGATAGCGTTTTATGAAAGCCGAGTCGTAATAGTGGCTGAACCTATATGGTGCGCTTTTTCTTGTCAACCAGAGGCAGAAAAAAAAAATCACCTAACAGGTTGACAGTTGCACAAATCACAATATTAATACTTTTTAGTTGTTTTTTTACTAGGTTTTATTTTTTTTTAATGCCAATCCCGTGAATTTTTGCTTTTTGTATGGAACTTTTTCTCTCGCCTTTTACTTTAGCGCCATCTATGAAGTCATCCGGAACTTTTTTTTTTATTTGGGTCTCGGAAAATTCCTCATTGTGTGCAAATAAAGAATTTTGTATTGTATACTGTCATCAAATAACAGTATTGTACCATCTGACAGACCTCTCTCGCCAGTAGCGCCATCTAGTGAGCGGAAAACACATTCATTCATTGACATGGTTGAAATGTCGAACTGAAATGGAGGCGTGGGTTCCTAACACATAATAATTCGTACGTCAGTCTAGCGCCGTGGCGCGAAGGCCCCCACATGTACTCACAACGTTGCTGAGTGCTGACAGACAGACAGACAAACACAAAACCGAAAAAAATGTTCGGTTACTGGCACCGTTTACTAGCAAACAATCTTATTCAATAAAATTAACGAAAACTTCAAACCTATTTTAGTTAAATAAAATGTTTTGTCCATATGTCTCATTCTAATATTTGACATTAAAAGAACGAGACAAAACATATAACTAAATAGGTTTTAAAGTGGTTTTAAACTTTTATAAATAAAACAGAATGTTGTGGTGTCAAATTATATACCACAGACTTATGTTAGTCTATTCTATCTATTCATAATTCATTTTATTTTCTGGGCACATAATGTCGGATAACAAAAATAAGCGTTTAAAATCTACAAAAATCGTAGTTTTTTTTTTGTGTGTCTTTATTAGTAGTATTTAAATTTCATTGTAAAATACTTATGCACAAATATTTTATTAAATAAACTTTAAGATCCCTTGTTTTCTGTCAACACTCGGCCTGTCCACACCCACTAACTAAAGGGATATGTCCATAATTTACAACTACCAATAATATTATAATTTACTAAATAATTTAAATAATAATTTATAATTTCATTACATTTCAAGATCACTAACGTCTATCAATAGATTAAAAAAAAACGGAAAATTTGATGTATTTTTGCAAACGCACAAAATGTCGTTAGTTAATAATAAAAATGTCCCGTTTGGCACTAATTCAGGACCATTTGGTATATTTTAGTCTCAATTCATACACAACCAATAACTTGTAATAATAGCGATAAAATACTGACATATTGTCATATACAACACTAGCTACGCGTCGGGACTTCGCTTCCATGGGAAAATAAATATATACGTATATACGAACAAATCACACAGATTGAGTTAGCCCCAAAGTAAGTTCGAGACTTGTGTTATCAACGATACTATATTTTATAACAAATACATATATAGATAAACATCCAAGACCTAGGCCAATATGAAAAAGAAATCCATCTTGATCCATCGAACCCGGGACCTCCGGTGTGGCAATCCGGCGTGATGACCGTTGGGCCACGAAGGTCGTCAAAAAGTACCCTAAATAGATATGGTACCACAGATTTTAATATAATCTAGATGCCGCAAACAGTATGTCCAAGCGTGCCCTGCGTATGTCCAATGGACAAACAATCACGCGTTTGCTACTCAGTTAGCCTTCATTCGCGGTTATGTTGCGCCCATCACTAAAATGACTGGCGTGACGTCACCGTAGGTAGAAAATAATGGCACGCTCGGTTTTCATACGTTCGAACATACTTGCGGTATCTAGCTAAATCTGTGTATGGTACTTTTTATCCCAAAAAATCCCATGGGAGCGAAGCCCCTGGGCGCTGCTAACTCTAAATAAAAACTACGAATGCGTAGTACATAATTAAGATATATATATATATATAACCATCATCAATCACAATGAGGGAATCTATAGGAGAGGTTTACGTCCAGCAGTGGACTATTCGTGGCCACATATCCAACCCCTTACTTGAAAAATAAATAAGATCTTTTTAACTGGCAACACTCCTCAACCTTTAAATACCATCCAATATTGCCAAAAGTAGCAATAAACCTGGTTTTCTTTACAACAAATTCGGTCAAATATTCAACAGCTTTTACAGAATTCGGCAACATATTAAAATAGGTTTAAATTTGTTAACTATTAGGGTATTAATTATATTGTGACGTCAAGTGTGCGACAGAGACAACACTCTACAAACTGAAATAACCCGTCTCTTTTTAAAGTTCGATGCGCAATTTTCTTACTGTTGAATATTTGGTCGATTGTCACTCTAATGCCGTTTGGCCCGCTTCGATCCAAGCGGTTATCGACCTTATGGCTGCAGCGATAGAGTCCTCATTCGCGTCTCACGTCTGCCGCTCGACCGCGAAGTTGTACGAGTAGTCTCGGTCGAGTTCGAAGCGAGACCGTCGCTTGATCACAGGTAGTTGTGTCTGAAATAAAACAATTTGTATTTTATAATTAACTAGCTTTTGCCCGCGGCTTCGCCCGCGTGAATTTCCCACGGGAACAGTGCTTTTTTCCCGGGAGAAAGGTACCCTATGTCCTTCCCAGTACTTCTGTGTGTATGGGAAATTTCAGAAAGATTGGTTCTTTAGATAAAGCGTGAAGAGGTAACAAACAAACAAATAAACATAAATTTAGTTAGGATATTAATGGATATTTACATAAAAATTAGTTTTATTTAGAGGAAACACAATAATATGTTTCCGGGCGTTTCGACAGAGTTATACCGATTGTGGCCAAGGCCAACTACCGTAAAACATTCGTATATAGGGGCAGAACTAGTTTCCAAAACCAACCTTATCACCAAGACACAAGCTTCAATATCAAATGAACAATCTACAACTTGCTAAAAAAACCAAAACCAACTTACCAACGCATCATTATCATCAAGACACAAGGTTCAATATCCAACGACCATAGATTTACTTAAAAAAAAAAAAAGAAATTACATAAATCCCACTTACCAAGGCATCATTAGGCAGCCCCTCAGCTTAGGATTCAACACAAATGGAACTCCCTCCATACCATTCATCATTCCTAGAGTCTTGTATGTATTGGAGGGGAGCGGGGCGGGGCCCTTCTTGCGGGGGGAGCGCAGAGCCGCGGCGGGGGAATCTAACCTAACCAACCTTATCACCAAGACACAAGGTTCAATATCCAACGACTATAGATTTACTTAAAAAAAAAGAAATTAAATTCCACTTACCAACGCATCATTAGGCAGCCCCCTCAGCTTAGGATTCAACACAAACGGAACTCCCTCCATACCATTCATCATTCCTAGCGTCTTGTATGTGTTGGAGGGGAGTGGGGCGGGGCCCTTCTTGCGGGGGGAGCGGAGGGCCGCGGAGGGGGGGCGGCCGGGGGCGGGGGCGGGGGGGGCCGGCCGCGCTGGCTTCACGTTATACGAGGGGCTCAGAGCCTCGTAGTCGTGCTCTGTGGTGAACTCCTCGACTGTCGGGTATACAGATGATTTGAGGTTGAGATTGTTCAGTTCGGCGACTATTGGCGACAGTTTTGGTGGTCGCTCCGGGACTGGACGGAGTCTGGAAGAGAGATAAGTGTAGTTAGACCTCGGCTTAAATGGCGAAAAAGAGGAAAGAAAGGTTGTGTGTCAGCATACATACATAGAATCACGTCTTTATCCCTTATGGGGTAGACAGAGCCAAGAGTCGTGAGACTCGAAGGCCACGCTTAGCTAAATAGTGGGCTCTCTTGGAGATTCAGGTATAGTGACAGGTTGCTAGCCCATCGCCTATGAGTGGAGAAATCCCCAGTTTAAAGCCCTACTCCTCGATGACTTTTACAATCTGCGCGGGAAGAGAAGCAGCTGGCACATTCTATGTTTTTTCTTCGCTCCCAGACCAGCATGGAAGCAAATGTTGAAAATCGCTTTGGTTAGTAGTTTTACCTATTCAACCATTGAACGCAAAGGGGGTCGACCCCCTAAATTCACTCCTATGTCTTTACAAGTGATACTAAATAAATTATGCAAGAGCCTCCATCTTTATTTTCCATGAAAATCTAATCAGATCTCTTCTGGAACCTGACGTAGTTTTTTTTTTCAATTTATTTTTTCGCACTGTATATTGACAAAGCGAGCTCACCTCCTGTTAGCCTCCGGGGTGACATTAGTCACAATATTCTCATACTCGTTCTGCTTGTGAGTGGGAGACACGTCCGCGCTGCCGCCGCTCACTTTGTAGCAGACCATCTTGCCGTTTATCTCCCTGGAATTACATTGAAATATTTTTCCATTTACTCATACTAAGAAAGTAGGTCTGAAGTTGCCTGAGGAGCGAGAATCGTTTTCTACTGACACTTTTTATGACTATTTTTTCATAATTTCAGCCGTAAGTAGAAAACTCCCTAAGGTTGAAAAGTATTACTTTCAACCTGCTCCTCAGGTACTTTCCTAGTATTCGTAATGAAAAAAGCACAGTGTTTACGTCGGGTTAAAGACTTATTTATTCCCTCGAACTATTGGTCGTCTCGGGACTAAATAAGTTACTTTCGCCCCTAGGATAACAATGTACTATTAATGTCTCAGAGAAAGCCTTGCTTGCTTTAGTTTCGCCCATTATATTGAAGTGCGCGTTCACATTATAGGTTTTCTGATTGGCGCTATTGGCGAGTGAGGTCTGTCAGATGGTACTATACTAATGGTAATCATGTCAATTGAATTTGACAACTGATGACAGTATTGTTCCATCTGACAGACCTTACTCGCCAGTAGCGCCAACTAGTGAACGGAAAAACGATCATGCCTAAAATAATTAAATAAATACACGAACAAATCACACAGATTGAGCTATCCCCAAAGTGAGTTCGAGACTTGTGTTATGGGATACTAACTCAACGATACTATATTTTTATAAGAAAACTGAAAAAGATCATTTTCCAGCTTGACCCGACCGGGGATCGAACCCGGGACCTCCGTTGCGGCACCGTTGGGTCACTGAGGTCGTCAAACGATCTCGAAGCTCAGCCCTTCTAGTCCAGAAAAATCCTGTCTGTAAAAGAATTAGTATACTCACCCGGCCAGCATGAACCCCTGTGGCGCGGCCCTCATCTTGGAGCACACGATGACGTCAGTGACGGGCGGGCAGGGGGGCGCCGCCGCACTCCGCGACACTCGCGTGCAGAGCCGTCGCTTGCCCGCGCGCCCCGCCACGCTGTAGCCCGCGGGCGCCGCCTCCCGCTCCCCGACGATTAATACGCCGTCCATTACATAGCCCGGCACGCCTGAGGCACAGAATTAATATAAGTACTACGTACAGAAAGGAAACTCCCTGTCCCTCCCGCAATATGGCACCCCCGCACTTCTCCACCGTTCTTGTGTGTATTGGGACGCTATGACTATGAAAACGCACACATTGATGTGTTACTGACGTGTTCATGGATATACAGTTTCATTTGTAGTAGTAGTAGGTATATTTGACGCCTCGTTTTTATGAAGCACCCGCCCTGTGCCTGAGGGGCAAAATCATCGGGTTTTGCTTTCTATCTCTAAATACTACCCTTAACATCACTCGCTCTGAGTAGTAGAATATTATATACGTAACTAACAGTAGTGTAGTGAGGATGTTTGTTCGTTACAAAACTCACAAAATTTGCTTTACGAATTTTGATGAAATTTGGTACAGTCAGATGCAGAGATACCTGACCCGCTATCTCACAGAATCCTATCTCAGGTTTCTCTAAATCTGACTGTACACGGGAACAAAAATACCGAGAATAGGATATATCCTATTCCCGCTGTTTTATTCCCGTGTCCGTCAAAAATACCCTATAGGTTTTATCCCAAACCATGGAAGCAAAGTCCCGAAGCTTGCTAGTTATTTATAACCCACGAAATCAATGAAGATAACATCAGTAAACATCAGTTGCCGTATCAATTCTATCATCCAATCTAAATATGTATGAATGAAACGTGGTTTGATTGCCCCTAGCGTTACAGAGTGGGTCAGTCAACAGATTCGACCTTCACCGGCCAGTGATAGTGAATTCAGCTGTTTTTTTTTTGCTGACGCTCTTTTTATGCTTTGACCTTAATTTTGATTAGCTTTTACTTTTACTGGTGCTGGAACAATCCTAATAATATTACAAACATTGACGTTAAATAAATTAAATGACGTTAACGTTATTAACGTGTAAATTGATGTTTGTCGAAAAAACACTAAGGATTTCGATGAAATTTGGTACACGCTGAAATAACAATAGGATATTATTTTCCACGGATTTTAGGATGAACCCTATGTGCTATTCCCGGTATGTTTCTATTCTACCCGTGTACCAAACATCGAAATCTGTCCAGTAGATTTTGCGTGATTTGACAAACTCGCTCACTCAAAATACTTTCGCATTTATAATATTTGCAAGATTTTTATCGTCTATTGCAGAGAGCAGAGAATCCTTGACTCTGCCATTTATGCAATTTGAGATAAAATACCTATCGTTTTGCGGTTGAATTCGTGCAAAAGTAGTTATAATCCATCCGTTCCAATATGACTCATTCATTATAATCTAACCCGCGTCACAAAGCAAAACGTGCTTTCTCGGAATTCCACGCTGAGATATCCTGCTTCAATGATACATGATCTATAGTTTTACTGAAATAATATTCGACTTGACGACATTTGTACTCAGTCAAGCACTAATGTTGAGACCACTAAAGGAGTATTTAAAAAAAAAATTGGCACACAAAATAGTCAACATAACATGGCATTATAGACATTACAAGGTTTCGATGACAAGTTGGAAAACCAAGAAGTGCGCACATCATGCTTAACAAAAATATTTTTAAAAATTTTGTATTACAGAATAAAGGACATTATTATCTCAATTGCTTATTTAATTTAATATCAATCTTTTGTTTTTTTTTTATGTAAAACATCTATTGACGCGGCTGTCTAGTTCCGCAAATGGCTTACGCTGTCGTGTCACGATGTTTTACATCTGCCGGGCGCCCTGTGATGGCCAGCTTTTATATTTAAAATAGTATTTGAAGCAACCATCGAGATATTATGTACTATGGAAGCAACACAGAATTGACATATGAAAAGCATGTCATCAATTAAGATAAAACATCTGTTCATTGAGTGTTCGGTCTGTGAACCAAATAGGTCATTGATTCTATTTAAACATAGTGATCTGTTATCTCGACTTGTTGATATATTTCATGGAGAAACTCATTATTAGACAATATTTCTGATAAGACGACCTTTAGCATGAATGAGGCTAGAATATTTAACGGGTTTCTGAATGGACAGTCAGACAGATCGCATAACTACATATATTACTTATACGACACTTAATTATTATTATTTTAAAACCTAAATAGTATAATAGTATATTATTGTAGCTGAAGTTTCGTGTGACGTCACAGAATTAATATAAGTAATACGTAGTGACGTTGCAGTGCGATTAAAGGGTAAAGTTCAAGGAAGATTACAGACAGATCGTTGCTAAACCGTTAGATATTTCTACATTTACTCAATAGTAGCATAGTCACATGACTCACGTAATTCCAAAGACCTATAAAATTAAATGTACAAATTCTAATCCTATTCTAATTCTAACTATTCTAATCTAATCTATCTAATGCGACATATTTTGGAAAAAGCACTGTTCCCGAGGGAAACTCACGCGGGCGCAGCCGCGGGCCATAGCTAGTGAAATAATAAAGAAGAACGCTGACTGACTGACTGATTGACATGTCAGCCTAGAGCCGAAACCGCTGAACGTAGAAAATTGTAATATTGCAAAGATGTTCTTTGTATTATGTTAACTATTCTCTCTTCCATCCCATCTTTTGGTGAAAACCACAAATGAAAATCAGTTTAATAGTTTTTGAGTAAAAATATACTTATACAATCTAAACTTTCGTATTTACATAAGAGTATAGGTAGTGGAATATATTATTATTACAATTTTAATAGAAGATGTCTCTCGTCTCACCTTCAGTCTTTGATAAGCAGATGTAATGACTAGGCTTCTTGGTGAACAGTCCGTTCTGCCGCATAAGGCCCGCGTCCGCGTCCTCATCATATGTCCGGCTCACGGGCCAGTACCCTGCAACAATGATGATGATGATGATAGAAAGATAAGAAGAGAGAAGTCTCTGACAGCAGTAGTAGTAGTATCTCAGATCTCGGTACACAACTTGAACCAAAATGACAGCTTTTCGCGCAGATAATTCCTTCGTTGCCGAGGTTACTCTCTTGCCGCACTTCAATTAACACCTTCAAATCTGTTACTGCGCATTCAATCTTAGGTCAAGTCATGTCCCGGGCATTATACTAGTAATGCTCAGCATCTTCGACATGGCGCTATGTGATGCTGCTTGGATCTCTGTTACAATGCTCACCGGCGGGACACTTGGCGACGCTCTCCACGATCTGCAGCGAGAGCAGCGGCCGCTCGTCGGGCAGCGCGCCGTCGAGGCTTAGCATCTTCGACATGGCGCTATGTCATGCTGCTTGGATCTGTTACAAAGCTCACCGGCGGGACACTCGGTGACGCTCTCCACGATCTGCAGCGAGAGCAGCGGCCGCTCGTCGGGCAGCGCGCCGTCGAGGCTCAGCATCTTCGACATGGCGCTATGTGATGCTGCTTGGATCTCTGTTACAATGCTCACCGGCGGGACACTTGGCGACGCTCTCCACGATCTGCAGCGAGAGCAGCGGCCGCTCGTCGGGCAGCGCGCCGTCGAGGCTCAGCATCTTCGACATGGCGCTATGTGATGCTGCTTGGATCTGTTACAAAGCTCACCGGCGGGACACTCGGTGACGCTCTCCACGATCTGCAGCGAGAGCAGCGGCCGCTCGTCGGGCAGCGCGCCGTCGAGGCTCAGCATCTTCGACATGGCGCTATGTGATGCTGCTTGGATCTCTGTTACAATGCTCACCGGCGGGACACTTGGCGACGCTCTCCACGATCTGCAGCGAGAGCAGCGGCCGCTCGTCGGGCAGCGCGCCGTCGAGGCTCAGCATCTTCGACATGGCGCTATGTGATGCTGCTTGGATCTGTTACAATGCTCACCGGCGGGACACTCGGTGACGCTCTCCACGATCTGCAGCGAGAGCAGCGGCCGCTCGTCGGGCAGCGCGCCGTCGAGGCTCAGCATCTTCGACATGGCGCTATGTGATGCTGCTTGGATCTCTGTTACAATGCTCACCAGCGGGACACTTGGCGACGCTCTCCACGATCTGCAGCGAGAGCAGCGGCCGCTCGTCGGGCAGCGCGCCGTCGAGGCTCAGCATCTTCGACATGGCGCTATGTGATGCTGCTTGGATCTCTGTTACAATGCTCACCGGCGGGACACTTGGCGACGCTCTCCACGATCTGCAGCGAGAGCAGCGGCCGCTCGTCGGGCAGCGCGCCGTCGAGGCTCAGCATCTTCGACATGGCGCTATGTCATGCTGCTTGGATCTCTGTGACAATGCTCACCGGCGGGACACTTAGCGACGCTCTCCACGATCTGCAGCGAGAGCAGCGGCCGCTCGTCGGGCAGCGCGCCGTCGAGGCTTAGCATCTTCGACATGGCGCTATGTCATGCTGCTTGGACTGCCGATGCAGAGTGGGGGCTCTGTAACAATACAACGAAAATGCTTCTATTCCAAACTGAAGAAGGATTAAATTCCTATAACGTTGTCTGAGTCCAAATACACTTTTCGGCGTCTTTAGGTATCCTTGAGTTA
This sequence comes from Ephestia elutella, assembly GCA_018467065.1. Taxonomy (NCBI): domain Eukaryota; kingdom Metazoa; phylum Arthropoda; class Insecta; order Lepidoptera; family Pyralidae; genus Ephestia; species Ephestia elutella. Next base: position 20,796,124 of record CM031578.1, read on the forward strand.
CGAACAGAGTAGCGTATAAGGGACGACCAAGCGGGAAACGACCGGTTGGTCGGAAAAGATATTGCTGGAGAGAGTCCTAAGAGATTTAGAAGCCTTTCAAATAGCCCACTGGCAAGAAGTGGCGCAGAACGGAAGAAAGCGAAACTTCTGGTATCGAAGACCAATATCCTCTTTGGGTCGTCGAGTTATCGAAGTAAGTATGAAAAGGGTAGAAAGCACTGGATTCGAGTAACAAATATGACTTTGCAGTGTATTTGGGTAGGTTGGCTGTTAATGAACAGCCCAGTAAAGCAATCGAACGCAAATTACATCAGTTCCTCGAGCAAGTCCATTCACCAATTAGCTACAGCGATCAGTTTACGAGTCACTGCTTACAAATCCATTGTTTCTATGAATGAAACGAAACGCAACGCACATTCAATGAAACATTACGGTTGGGTGGTTCAAGCATGTTTCTCTAGAGTCTTTGGTATTTAAAAGTTTAATTTATAAGAGCGGATAAATGGGAATAATTTTCATTCCCAAATTGTCACGTTTTCATTCTCTCCTACCTTGTTTATTCATTTTCAATAACACTTAAGGATAATTTGATTCAATATTAAAATTTACTTCATCTGTGTTTGTCACAAATCAACTTTAGTCATCAGATTATCAGTCATCAACGTTGGAATAGGCTAAATGTATTTTTTTACGAGTTTTTTTTTACTAAAGCTATCATTTTAAATTATGTACAATAAATCGTGAATCGACGTGCTAATCGGCAGCCTTATTAGCTATCTTGCAAAAGCAAAGCGATAGCCATAATTGCGCAAAATTTGCTTTTTTTTCGCAAATTCGTATTACGTACAGCGAAATCCAAACCATAGCAGAGCGATGGCAAAGCCAAAGATAGTGCTGCCTCTGCCGAACAATCGAAGAACTATTTTGTGCATTCAATCGATTCAATCTCTTTGGCCCGAGTGAAGTTTTGCTATTATCTATGGCTTTTGACAGCGTTGCGATAACAATCAGCCAGCAATTTGAACTGTCAAATTGCGATTACAAGAAAGTAATATTTTTTCTTCATCGCCTCTGATCGCTGCTTATTTTAAAGTGTATTGTCAGGGCTCGTGCGGTATTATTTATTATTAGAAGCATTTATTGATGAGCAGAGAAGAGATGTACGAGTAAAAACACATCACAACACAACACAATTAAAGCGTACCTAGGCTTCGAAATCAAGCCAACGTCTTGCAGCTTTTAGACTCAGAAAGAAAGAAGAAGAACAAAAGATCGTTTGGAAAATAAGGTAAGTAAAGTTATTTCCTAAGTAGGAACTAAAAACCTACATGGTTTTTATCAAAGATCTTTGGTTGTAAACATGTTATAAAACATTTGTCACGTCTTTAATTACGATGATATATTTTCAGGTCCTCACAGCATTGCCCTTTTTTGCCATGGTTTTGTATCAGAAGTCTGTGGAAATGAGCTACTTGCACGAAAGGAGCCAGCTTAGTGTCTACTGCAGTGAGAGAAGTCACAAGGACTTTAAACCATCATAGAATACTAAGTATATTCGTTTTCCTCAAACACTACAAGAAAGGCAGTTCATTATGAATGGGTGAGAATATAAATATACTTATTATGATTGGTCAATAGTTTGTTGTTACTACAGTAGTTACTGTTTGAGTTAGTGTACTCAAAACTCTATATGGTCTCGGGAACTAGGTAAAATGGTCCCAGTATGACAGGACTGATCATCCGTCTGGCGCTTGTGCTGGCATCCCCAAAAAGTAAATAATAATGTAAATACTGAAGTTATGGGGTGTTGCAGTATAGAAGTTAGTGTTTGATTAGTATTTGGGTCCATTTCCCCGAACGGCCACATCTCTTGAATTATTTTGGTCTAATACAATTTTGAAATGATCAAGAAAATAAACTATTCAATAGAAATTCCTCAATACAATATTGAATTTGAATTGTATATTTTATATCAAAATTACTGTTTGTAGAAATACAACAAGATGTTTGAAATAAGCAAAATCAAATCCACTAATCTCTACAGGATGCCGGCTCTACAAACAGGGGTGAACAAGAGGTGTTAGCCAGTGGCCGACAGCAAAGAAATTGCATTGTGCGGAGGTTGTGATCTACGGGGTTAAATTAATATTACTTTTCAAATATAGTTGTACTTATGTAAATAGAATTCAGTAACCTATTTGTTATTTAAAAATATCTTTTATTCATTATAGGTATCTATTTGTTATGTTAAAATTTGAGGTTATTATGGTCAATATTTGAGATTGGCTTCTATTATAGTAGCCAAAACCATTTTTATAATTTTTGTCTAACCTATCGGGCTGTATGTTTATAAACACATGACACAAAAACTACTGGACCAAATTTGATACGGTTTTCACTGTTCTATTGATAATAATAATATTTGGTAGTGTATTGATAAGAAGTGTATTTATTTGTATAAAATGTAAGAAATAAAGAAATGTATGTAGTCAGTTGAATATTTTTTATTCAAATAGATAACATAAATGTATTTACAATTGTTATTTCTTTTCTTACAACTTAAAGACTGTACTAAGAGTTGGCCAGATACTTAGTACTTGCTATAGGTACTTATAGTACTTATTTATTAGTTTATTTCAAATAACAGAGATCCATAGTTGTGTTAATAACAATTATTCTATGTTAGTACAATAGTTAGGTACTTACTTATTTTTAATGAATTTATACAATTTATATCATAGAAATAAAATTTAGAATAATGACTAGTACCTTATAGGTATAGTACCTTAAAAATAAACTATACATTAAAAAGGTTGATTGTTTGAATTTGAACAAAACGACAAATATACGGACTCTATGTGCACACTATCACCATAACACAGCCTGTTTCCCAATAATAGCCAAGACTTTCTTGTCAACCTCGGACAGATCATCTTGGCTACTAGCATCACCACCTGTACCCAGAGCATCCTGCCTCCGTTTAGCCAGCTCGGTCTTGCTTTTGTGTTTCAAGTCAGCCCAGTACTATAACAATAAAAAGTTATATGAAGAAAGAAAGACAAAAATGCACATAAAGTGATTTGTACAAACCTAAGCAGCAAAATATTAATTGGTATTCTATACTTCTTTACTTATTCTACCTACTTACCTTTTTCCATCGTTCTCCAGATTTAGTTGATCCAGAGCCATAGGAATTGAGCTTATTAGCAAGGTCACTCCACTGTTTATCTACTGCTTCTTTAGACCTTGCTCCAAGCCCCACTCCTTTTGCAATTGAAGGATGTTCCGCAAGGAAATCCAACAACTCCTGCAGTTGCTCGTTTGATACTCTGTTTGCCATTTCCTAAAACACCGAATAGGTATTTATATTACAAACTAAACTTTGCTGCACAAACATTACACACATTATTTTAAATCACAGCATCACTGTGCCTACTTACTTTGTGAGAGCTGCTGATCCAATGGAGTCATTTTTCACGAATACAAACAAAATCATAACAACGTGACCACTTGTAACAAGCTATTATTTCTGATAAGTTTTTTCATATTCGTATTGAAAACACTTGCAAACGTGAAATTCCGCGAAAACATCTGTTTGAAATTGATATTCATTCCTATAAATTAGTTCCTCCTGATTGCTACTCAATTGCTTTTGTCGCTAGTGTCTATGCTAAAACTAGCGAAAAGTGCATTTAAAGCCACCAGCGAGCGAGTAGCCAGCGATCACATACGTAATACGAGTTTTTTTGGCGATAAGCAATCGATCGCGCGGTCACTGCGCGATCACTGCGCGATTTTCGCTGATTGCTAAAAGATAGCTAATAAGGCTGCGGGATATTTATGAGGAAAATTAAAATATTTATGTAAAACCCAAACCTGTGCCATGAGGAAGGTATTTTGGTGTAGTATTGCCTGCATGAAAGGCATAAATTTTTATTTTTTATTTCACTAAGCTCGATTTAATGCCTATCGTAAAGTACTTTCGTCTACGAGTCTAGACGCTATTCTACTTGTAGATATTTATTGAGCACTTACAGATAGTTATTTCAATACTAGCATTCAAAGTTTTAAGCGTACAAGTCACAACATAACTTATCGATGAAGAAAAATATTTATTTTTATAAAAAATCTTATTACTTAAGTACTTAAAAAACTGATGATAACAGCGACTTAAACATTAAAATACGCACTACCTCATATTGTATGTGTTGTATTTGTTACAACATATAAAAGTATATATATTTTTATAGTCTAACTAGTCTGTTAAAAATGACTTTTGGTGCAATAGTTTCAATAAATCGACAAAATATCATCCATGTTATCAAACCTTCGACCAAAACAAACTGGGTGTCGATTCTGTAACGTTTAGCCACAGTCGTATCTCAATGGATTTTCAATAATAGTCCCGACTGCGCGACGCTACGATCATAATCATCATCATATGAATGTTTGTTAAAGTCCTTGTTATTTTTTTTTATTTGAAAAAAACTACAGGCACAGTTTAGTACTTATGTTCGAATAAATACAAGGTCGTACATAGCCCAAAACATTTTTTACCACTAAATGTTATGGGAATAAGCACCACTAGTGAAACACCATTGAGGCACGATTTTGAAGCACAATAGAGCCCTGGCCCTTGATTGTACAAGTTACACACGTACTATATCGTGCCTCAGTTTTGTGTCTCAAAAGCCAAAGAAGTCGTAATAAAGCATAGAAATATTAAATAAATATATAAATAAATAAATATAAATATATACGGACAAATCACACAGATTGAGTTAGCCCCAAAGTAAGTTCGAGACTTGTGTTATGGGATACTAACTCAACGATACTATATTTTATAACAAATACATATAGAGATAAACATCCAAGATCTGGGTCAATCTGAAAAAGATCATTTTCCATCTTGACCCGACCGGGAATCGAACCCGGGACCTCTGATGTGGCAGTCCGGCGTGATGACCGTTGGGCCACGGAGGTATTACTGATATCTTGTCGCTTTAGTTCAATTTATTTGGATCTTGAAACACATTTGAGACACGATGTCTACGTTTGTATTCAGTAGAATCGGCCCCCTGGTCGATTTCTATAGCCCAGTTGTACATAGAGATGGGCGCTTGGATAAATTTCCGGAAGGTAAAAATGGGAAAGAATGGGTAGAATTAGTAAAAATTAATTTATACCCATTTTATACCCGATATTTTTATTTATACCGGGAAGAAATTAAAATGAAAGTAAATTATCCTTATTTTCTTTAATACTGATAAAATAATAATTAAAGTATAAATATTAGGTGTGTTTTAATTATAAGGAAGATAAATAACTAGTTGTTTTCGGTTCAAATATTAAAAAAACATAAACAACAGATTTAAAATCATATGTATTCAAATAATATTTTGAAAATAATGATGCATTTTTAGTATATGGCTGTTTAAAGTAGAATTAACAAAATATCAAAACATCTTCAGTTGTATTATAGAGCTAACTTTTTCCGCAGCTTCGCCCGCGTGAATTTCCTTCGGGAACAGTGCTTTTCCCCGGGATGAAAAGTATCCTATGTCCTTCTCAGTACTTCTAACTATGTGTATGTGAAATAGGAAGATTGGTTGAGTAGATAAAGCGTGAAGAGGTAACAAACAAACTCACTTTCACATTTATAATATTAGATAGGATTTGGAGGTAACTTCGCAATATTTTTCTATCGAGAAATTTTATGCAAGCGTGTTTTTGAGAGAGTTAGTAACTAAGTTCCATAACGACCGGTCCTGCGCTGCCCGCATCCGGTCGTTATGGAAATCATGCTGGGGAGGCCTTTTGTCCAGCAGTGGACGTCTTTTCCTCTGACAGAGAGAGAGAGAGTGTAATTAAGTTGGCTGACATTCGTGTAAGGCGGGCCTTACGATTCGATGATCGCCTAGCCGTTCAATAGAATTCCGGCATTTGGCAAACTTGTTCGTCGCCCCCGGCATAACATTTATCGTCTAAAACCAGTTGGCTGCGAATGAGTCAGAATAAAGATACCTATATCATGTCAGGATAGTATATCATTGATATCAGGTCTTTTTGTAACCAAAACGTAAATTGTACACTTTATAAGTACTTTTTTACACAGTACTTAATTTAAAAACTAAATATGTTGCTAATTTCATAATAAATCTTAACGATATATTGTAAAATATCGTAATTACAAACATTTTAATTGATTTTAATTTTTACCCGGTATAAATTAAAAATTCCTGGGAAAATATGGGTATAAATGGATAAATTTCCGAGTCTCGGAAATTTATCGGGTAAATACCCATCTCTAGTTGTACATAATAGTCTTAACAGCTGTAAATGGGTCAACGCGTGGTCCACCAAAGCGCAGTGAGGGTCAACGCCCCCGTTTTTAATTTAAACAATGTTCTATTGACGAAGCCGTTTCTAACTAAGGAAAAAGTGTAGTTAATGGTAACTGATATTTTTTGGAAAATGCTAGTTTTTAAGAGCCAGTCATTTGTATTGTAAGTAGCGAGCGCTTTTTTTTTAAGTAGATAGTAGCTTGCCAGTCACATCTATTAAAGGCTTTAAAAAGTATATGATTATAAAAAAAAACTTAAATAAATGCGAAGGCGGGTTTGTACACGTTACTTACAGAGGGTTCCTCACTTTCGCAGGATTACTGTTCTCGAAGGATATAATGCGAAGTTCCTAGAGCTATTTCAAAACAAATCAATGCTTTAAAGTTCATTGCTCAGTCTAGACAAGCTCCAAGGGGAGACAAGGCCTGTACAGAGGTCAAAGTCTAGACTCTAGACAAGATATTATTTATACCTACAATCGAAAATTGTGAATACCGAACGAGAGGTCGACAGGGGTCACGAGGTTATTTTTTATTTTTATAAAATAAAGCTAATGAAAAAAGTAACTATTTTAGTAACTCAATAATGAGTTTTTATAAACACAACAAGTAATTTTTTATAAAAACCAGACTCCGGGCTAGGTTGCAAAAAAGTTAAAAATATTCTCACATTAGACACATAGGTAACTGGTAGGATCTGGATATTAAGCACCTACTGAAAAAAAGAACTGAACTAAACTGAAAATAACTAGGTTAAAGAATAAAACTATGCTTAGAAACAGAAAAATAATACATTAATTCAAGGATTTTCTTTGTTTGAGATCTTTGGTAATTGGTATCTGTGTCTAGATTATCGTAGTAATTATATTAATTACTTACTAAGGCTATAATAGCCAGCTTTATGCCGATGTGTGTACATCATCATCTGCTCCAACTTTACTCATTATCTGGGATAAATATACTACATACATACATATTATCACGCCTTTTTCCCGTGGGGGTAGGCAGAGACTAGCGATTTCCACTTGCTACGATCTTTACAGATCTCTCTTGCTTCCTCTACACTCATCACTCTCTTCATGCATGCTCTCCGGTCATGCATGCATGCATGCTCTCCGGTCATGCATGCATGCATGCGGTCCGGTGCGATAATATACTACTAAGTAATAAGTAACATACTTATGTGTTTGTGAGTATGTATGTTAATGGAACCCAGGTAGAAAAATACCAAAAAAAAAGAATCATTCTCACTAGTTCCATGCACATAGAGAGCACTTTATATTTCGAAATTGCCAGGAGAGCGAAGCCTCGGGCGCAGCTAGTATTTTCATATGTATTTCCAATTATTTTAGCAACATTGATATTTATTTATGAGTTAATACTCAAATAGTACAGAAGTAAGATTTTTTGGTGTTAATCCAATATATTCGCATAATTTATTATTCACGATGTCGTGATTGGCTTGTTATGCCAGAAAACAACATCACATCCACTTATACCTACATCTATATAAAACTGTGAGTCGTTGTCTGTACAAGGAAGGTATAGGAGATAAATTAAGAAAATAGTGACGAGGGTCTTTATAGGGCCAAAAGAAGCCAAAAACATTTTTTATAGAATTTATGCCTGTCTGTCTGTTTGCACGCAAAAACTTCTGAATGAAATTTGCAGATTGAAGTAAGTACGTAAACATACAATGAGTGAATTTTATTTAAAATCAAATGTAGAATATGTGAGATTGATTCATATATTTTGGTCAAGCATATATTTTCAAACTGGCACTTCTTTAGCAGCTGCTCTCATTAAGTTAGATGACCTCAGATCAGATAAGCTGGGTACACAAACTACATCTCAGAGTCAATTGACTTCGCTTGCACTGGACGGACATGCTTGTGATTTATGACTGGAATATTGAATTGATAAAGCGCATAAATCATATTGCTATTACATTAAATTTATTTGCTACCTATACATAAAATCAAATCACTGCTATTCCTATGTATTATTTTTCCTATTGCATTATATTTCCTATAATGCAATATCAGAAAATTTATGGATCAAATCAAAAGAAAGTTTGGATGTCAGTTTGTTACTTAATCATGCAAAATCTACTGGGCGGTGAAATTTGGTACACTGGTAGAAAAACCAGGGTACTTTTTATAAAGAAATCCCGTTAAAGGGTGCAGCTTGTGTTTTATAAGCAATTTCTAATAACTCAACTATTGCCTATTTAGCTTAATTACCTTTACATGATTAAAAACACATACAAACTTTTCAATATAGAAATGAAGATACCTATCGGACATTGCATCTATTGTTTAACAATAGGGGACCGGCCTAGGTATGAGAATTGTTAAGAATATGTAATTTTATGATACAATACATATAATTAAACCCATTTTGCGACTTTTCAGCACGAGTTTATTCTGCAGAGCTAATTTATTCGAGTTCAAACTTTTAGGGAAAGTCCATTTTCTACGCGTGACGTCACATGAATGTACGTTTAGTTAGAGGCGTTTTGGTATCGTCCAAAAATCGTTGGAAAATGTGAATTGTTTTTGGCTATGTCTTGGAAAATACTTCAGTTATGGATGTGATTCTTTTACGGATGATTCTATTAATGTTAGGTATTTCAAAGAAGCATCAAAATAAAAAGTTGTCCGGTCCCCTATTGTTGTCAAATAACCTAACTCAATCTGTGTGATTTGACCTTTATATTTATATTTTTTATTTATATTTTAACCCTGTGAGTGAGGGATTAAATTAAGAAATAGATCTCAAGTCTCAACTCATCTTTAAGTAGGATAAGGCTAGGTGGATGATTTAGGGCTGGGCTCCACTTAGGAGATGTGTTTTAATAACCAATAGAATTTCCTTAGCTGTTTGTGGTTACTCATTTCCTCTCCTCTGCACTCTGCTGCTGCCATAAATAAAATAATCTGTATTAACCCAAATAAGTCCATTCATCTTTCACTTCCTCGATCTTATAATTCTTTCATCAGGCTTAACAAGTGCATATCAAATGCATTGTTATTTCCTGAATATACATGTAAATATTTCCGAAGTTTGGTTTCTTGTGAAGCTATTTGTAAACAAAAGAAATGAGTGTTACAAATAGAAAACAAGGAAATGAAGCCTGCTATAAAATGTGAGTCATACCTATTGTGAAGTCTAGTGATAATTGCATGTGAAAACCAACCCACAAAGTAACTAACTGTACCTTTTAATTTAAACAACCTACATTTGAAGCATGTGGGCTGCTCAAAGTTGAAAACAACTGGGTAGGTACCTATCATAAACTTAATTTTGGTCGAGTTTTATTATACTACAAACTTCTTGACCATTTTGATTTCATAAAATCAACTTTATTATAGATGACCAGTTACTTGTTTTGTTCTCAACTTTGAGCAGCCAGTGTGATACTAAGGAATATAATATTATAACATAACAAATCCAGTGATCTTCTGACCTTACTACCATTTCTTCAGTAACCCTACTAATAATATTAATGGTAATATAAAATTGCAATTTATTAGTCAAAGTCTAAATATCTCTATATTTGGACTTTGACTAATAATCCTGCCTGAATACAGTTGATAATAAATGATTAATAAAATTGATTTTAGTATAAACAAGGATACCTACTGCAGAGACAATTCTTCTGTAATCACTGATCACTTCTCTGTTTATGCACTTTACTCAGTCATACAAATTCACCCTAATTTAAAACCAGAAAGAAAAACAGCATCAACAATTCACAAACAGTTATCACATAGATTTACCACCAAGGAATTTATTTTAAGCTCGGATTTGCAATGTTACGCGACCGCCGACCGAGTTGGCACTGTTCCATGTAACAATTCCAAAGCAAGTGCACTTCATGGAGACGGCACCACAACGCGAGATGAAATGAGTAATTAATACCAATTGCTCGTAAGAAACGCGCGCGAGCGATGACCTCACATGTGATAAACGTCTTGTATCTTTACCGTTATCTCAAAAAGAACAAACTAACTTACCGTAGTCATGACATCACGCGAACAATACAACAATCCTTTTCTTCGCTCAGGCCTAGACCTCCTTTTCTCGTTTGGGATTTCTGACCATGAACGCCATAAACCGATGCACAAAACCTTTCGACACACTTGACTAATGAAAACAAAGATTCTAAATATTATAACTCCTAATGTTTTATTTTAATAAAATTCAATAAACGGAGAGCACCCTAGATAGTATCTTGATCTTCAATGAGATTTTTATTTTTGTAAAATTACCTATTTGACAACAAACTTCTGGTCGGTCCACAAACTAAATAGAGGAAAACCATAGAGAAAATAATCACTCCGACGAGGAGAACAAAGAATATAGTACTCCAGAGTACTCCTAAGGAGGAGGAGAACTCTCCTGACATGACGGCCCGCGAACTCAAAAAAATAAGATCGGCGGGAGGGAATAGAAATGAACGCAAATCAATACAAAAAAGTCTGGCGCTTTCGGTGGGGGGAAATCTAAGGCCCGAATCCTTGACATGACATGACACCCACCCGCCGCACAGCCTTAAAAAAAAGGTACATACACACCCACCGTACACTTTTTTTTTTCTCTATGCCGCCGCGCCGCAACCCGCAACACCAAAGAGCATATAAACACTATGCGCAACACACGCACACGCATGCGTCGTTCGTTTGTGTATGTGTTGTGTGTGTTGTTATGTTTTATAAACTTTGAATTTGCAACTCTTACAAAAAATATACTGCTTCTAAAACAACAATGAATAACTTTAGAAAATGCGCTAAGTGTGGGAAAACACGTAACGAAGACATGACTGTAAAATCCATTTATTCTTACCAGTCCTATCATGTAAACAATCTTCACAGTTTTATAATTCAATGTTCACAGTACTTTTTATGAATTTAGTTGAAAATAAATCAAATATTAGTTCAAACCTAAACATTCTAAAGTAAAACATTTATTAACCACGAAAGTAATTTCCTAAAAAGTCTATTTTGTTGTAAAATCATAAAAAGACACGGTAAGATTGCTTGCTTACATGATAGGACTGGTAAGAATAAATGGAGTTTATCTTATCACAGGTTCCCGAATCCTGGCCTCGCGAATATGACCAGGGTAAACAATATGAAATATATTCATTTTAGTTACGCTATATTATGTCTTCATCCCTAATATGGAGTACCTACCGAGATACTAGGGCTATACCTCCAACTTCATTATGAAAAAAATATAATTTTTCCCAAACACACTTGATAAAGTCAACTTTTAAACAAAAAATAATTTAGATCATATTCAGTTTGTTTGGCATCTACAATGCCGCAGACAGACATACTTATAATATAACACTCCTCTTTTTGGATTGCTTATTTCATTGCTAGCAAAATAAAAAATGAATGCGAAAGAGCTACTGTTCTGGGGAAAAAAGAAAAAACATTAATTGGTAATTGAGAGGCCCTTGATTTTACTAATACATAGATATCGTGGCTCAGTTGTGTTGTGTCTCAAAAACTAAAGTTATCACAATAAAACATAGAAGTATTTTTTTTTTTCAATTTCTCTTGGCTTTTGAGACAACGCATCTACATTTGGCTTGTGTTTAAAAACGCCTACCAAAAATGTATTAATTTTACTACCAATAAAATTCGAAACGCTCACCAAAACGGATGAATGATCACCAAATGGTGTATCCTAAAATATTATAAAAAGGATATCATTTATATTTTTATTCAATGCCTTAAAAATATATGCATACCTTTTAATTGCATTTCTAAACAAATATGTCATATTGTCACCAAATAGATAATACCAATATATTTTGTCTCGAGTTTCAATTTGGTAATTTTTGCTGATGTAAAAAAGCAGACGATCGATCGAATATTTTTTTAAATAGAAAATTTTATAATGCGGTTCCTTCGATCAAGTATAAAAAAATAGATACACATTTCCTTACAAAATTCACCGAAATAGTGTCCGAACAGCAATACATACTTAGACATTTGTTTATCACTTCAAGTATTACGTAACAAGTCTTAAAGAGTCAAATAATTTTATCAAAATTAAACCTTATCTGCGTACTAGAAGGTTGAAAATAAAACCTGTTAAGTTTGTTTCATATCACCCTTGGTTTTGAACACAGGATAAAGCAATAAATTTGAATGACACTCGATGCCACGTAGAACATGGGATGAGTGGAGCTGCTTTTGTTAGTTTTAAAAATATCATACCTGGGTCGATGTCATATTAAAATATCTTCGTAAAATCTTATAGACAATAGTTATAGACAATAGTTATAGATATTGTTTAGGTTGACTTTAATATCTCGTTAAAAATGACTAACAATATACCCACGAAGTAAAACATATTTACTTCCTGTGCTTTAAAAATTTAGTTGCGTGATTCCACCCAAATACACATAGTTCCATACATACATATTACATAATTGCAAATAAAATAAAATATTGTAAAATATAATTAATAAATAAAAAACAACAGCGTCTCTATTACTTTAAGAACAGAGTCATCGTATAACTTAAACAAATTATGTTGCAAAACAACGGTATGGATTTGTAAGTTCGGCTAGTGTCTATTCAATTTCAATGCTTATACTCTCACCAAATGTAATTTAAATAAACTAAAAAAATGTTTTATGATACTTTCTTGGCCAAATACTTAAGGAATTTCATGTATATTATAATGATAACAAAGGTAATTACCTAAAAAGACACTAAATGTTCTTTTAGCGTTCTGGACGTGTGATTTTTACAATTTTTTACGGAGCACTGCGGCGTGTTTACACTCGGAACGGACGAATGCTACTAAATGAAAAGGCAACCCAAAACATCAAATGGGCAGTCATTTGGTGAGGACGCTTTTTTGTTGTGGGTTGTGTATCTATTTTTTATACTTGATCGAAGTGCGGTTCTCAAACATATGTCACTTCTTTATTGTTAAATGAAATTAGTTAAAATATAATAACATGGCAAATATACATATATTTCACTGTCAATTTTACTGGGAAATAAAAAATCAAACTTAATATGAAAATAATCGTTTTATTTTAATAGTACTAAAAACATTAAGTAAGTATAATATATATTTTTTTTTGATTCTATGATTATTTTAGGAAGTTATTTATTTATATTTAATACATTGTCACATTGTCATGTTGTCCAAACTAAAAATAAAACTATGCTTAAAATCATAAATAATATAGAGGTTCCAGCAAGTCGCCGCGAGGAAGGGTTCCCAGAAGGCTGGCAGCATTACTCCTCTGCACCGCTATAGCAATTCGCTGTGCAACGTAGCTGCCCGCTCTCGGATCGCCCGTTACGTCACGGAGGCGTGCTGAAACCTCAGATACTAAAGATTTTGCCTCCGGGCCCCATGGACCCATGGTCTCTACCGCAAAGGGCACAAAAATGTAGCTCGTCTCCAAGTCCACATACTTTCTACGCTTTATGGCCTCTGCGGCAACCGCTTAATTAAGTTAAAGTAAGTTAAGTATTTTTAATTAAGTTAAAGTAGCAAGTAAAATTATTCTTGTTATCAAACTTGTCATAGATTATAGAGCCATACAACAGTATTTTTTCTAGTAAATTTTCTCTTGACGCTATTTTTATTGCCTATTATTGCTTCAAATGACTTTCGTTACATATTTTAATGCTTATTTTTATGGTTTTATTATTAAATTATGTCTTATTAAACATTTAATATGTTTTTAATCACTATATTTTATATAAAATGAGTATTTTAAACATTAAAAATGCAATTTTAAAAAAAATTATCTATCTAATAATATTCATATTTGATAAAATAATATTAAATGTTACATTAACAGCGGGCGTTTTATTTTCAGAGAGTTTTACATAATATCTTATGATAGAATTTTAATCGCACATAGATTTGCTTCTTTACCCATTATTAACTACCTTAAATAGTGAAAAAAATAAGAAGTAATTTTGTTATGCCATGATGCAATAATAAGTTTAAATAACTCTTGTAAGTTCTGCGCCATTATGTGTCGTTGTCTATTACAAATCAAATTTTACTTAAAGTTATTAGTCTTGAGTTATTTTGGTTTTAAAACTTGACGAGTAAAAACTTCTGTAAAGGTTTCAACTTTATCTATAAACTATCTACTAGTAAAACTTGTTGTACTAAACTGTGTTTATAAGCGTTCTTGAACATTACTTGGGAGGTATTTTACTCTTAAGGTAGACAATAAAATTAAATTCTATTAGATATCTTATAGTCCGTTTTTAGACGCTGTTGTGTTACTTGGGCAGGGACGACTGAGATAAGAGCTCTGGGTTGCGACCTGTGGCCTGTGCGTCGCTTGCCGGTAGCGGCTGTGTAGGTTGCGGGGTGAAGGAATAAAGGAAAGCAGTTGTAATATTAGTCTTACACAGTAGTGGATTTATGCCCCCCCCCAGACTGCTTTTTTGTGTACCTACTGTGGAGGGATATTCCATGACAGTGCATATCAAATTAAGAAATAACAGAAACGTGCCCCCCCCCCCCCAGACTGTTTTTGGTGTACCTACTGTGGACAGAAAATTCCATAACATTGCAAATCAAATAAAGAAATAACAGAATTTTTTCTGCCCATCTGGTTTATTTCTTGATTTTTTGCAAATGTGGTCCTACAGTGACGCAGTGAGAGCAAGTCTTTAGGATTTGTTTCAAGGCAATTTGTAGCACCTCCCCCAACATGCATAATTCGCCACGGCCCCAGAAAAAAATCCTGGATCCGCCGTTGGTGTTACATTAAAGTAATCTGGGTTCAGTTTATTACTTTTGAATGACAGTCAATCGAATTTGTAGTATGGTTTTAGGTATTAATATTAAAATTTATATATGACATTATTTGGTGATATTTTATCTATTTTAGGAAGCAAAAAGAATATTTGAACAATGCATGCAATTATTCTGATGTCTGTTTATTTATTTTGGACTATAATGTAGTCAATGATATATTATAATACAGATATGTTACGTTCATAGTAATTTGCGTTTTAGGTCTGTTCCGAGCAATCCAAAACTACACACATCGACAAGTTTTACTGATAAGTAAGACAAAAGATACAAAAGAGCATGCGAATGAAAGAGATAGCAATAGTTTTCAATGATTCCTCGTCAAATGTTTCTTATGCATAGAGTAACATTTTTTGTTGTAGAGAGGACACTTATTTGAAAAGAAAGTACATGGGTAAGAAATAAAACATCTTATAAAAGTAAATCATATATATTGAAATATTTAACAATTCAGTGTCGGAAAAAACTCGGAAACCTAATTGATAAAAAAGAAAAAGAATAGTAATCCTCAATTATCAGTATAATGTATTATAATAGTAGAAAAACGAATTCAGTGAAACTATTTTAATGTTTATTAAATTAGTCCATTACACACATTAGATAGCTATTATAATAACGAACAATAATAAAAAACAACTGAACATTAATTTTAGGCATTGAAGTCACCATCAGTATTCGATTCTGCACTAACTAATCTATGTCCGCAGCGCACGCATCCTTGTCGCTCTCACGTCAAAACTAGAATCTCTCTTTCTTTTGTCTGAACATGGCGTCAGTGTTTAGATTATTTGGAAAAATAATTGAAATATACTAAACAATCAAACTATTTTTTGCATACACACATGTGATAAGAGATCCCTTGTACTTTGTTTACTTTAGAATCATAATTGGTACACTTTCGAAACACACACGATGGAATTTTTAATATATTTTGGTAAGGACACAGGAACTTACGACGCGGTACGCTCGACGAGGCGCTGGGCGCAGACTGATTACAAGACGTTCCAATTGGGTCGTATTCGAGTCTTCACAGCGCGCGCGCCTATAACATATCTGCCTCTTGTTTATATAGTATATCATTGAATGTAGTATATTTTAGGACCGTCTTTATAAAGGCATTTTATTTTTTTTGGAGTCATTTAATTTATTTGGTACTTAGGCTTTGGATTTAAAAAATTTTCTGGTGAGCGTTTAAATTATACTCCTTTGTAAATTAGTACAATCGCCCCAGATCCGGTAGTGAGGGTATTGTAATTCAATTGTTATCTCAAATGCATACCTATTTAAGTGATTTAATTGACCATAAAACTTTCAACACTACATATTATACCAATTATTCACAATGTACTTCCAGAGCGGGTGCTTGGGCCAAATATTGCTTCCCGACCAAAGACTACACTTCCTTAGAATTTTTACAGGCACTTTATCGCAAAAACAAAGTTTATGTGGCAGGCATTTTCATTCTTCAAAATTTTACGATAACATAAGACAAAAACTGACCAAATTTGCTGTTCCGGATTCAAATGCAATTGAAGAACTGAATAATAGAGAAAAATTGTTACTCCAGGATAAAGAAACCCAGGCCCGGGTAAAATACATACATACATATTATCACGCCTTTTTCCCGTGGGGGTATTTTTATTTTATTATATTTTTTTTTTCCTTTTTAAAAACATATACACAGAGGCCTGCCTTGAACTTGGCACAGGTGGATATTTGTTTTTTAAATCATTTGAGGATCCACTCCAAACTTCTAAACTAGATATTTATCATAATTTTAACAACTTATTTTATATTTTTTCTGGAACTCTTCATGTACGTATATTCCAGCAATTAATCTATTGTATCGAATAAGCAAATCATTTAATTTTACAGTTGATTGTACCAGCTTCAAAGACACCAGTTCCAAACATTTCTGACCCATTGGCGTTAGACGCGTCAGACTCGGAGCAGGTGAATATCCTAACTAATATTATAAATGCGAAAGTGAGTTTGTTTGTTACATCTACACGCTTTAACTACTGAACCAATCTTCCTGAAATTTCACATACACATAGCTGGAAGTACGGAGAAGGACATAGGGTACCTTTCATCCCGGGAAAAAGCACTGTTCCCGTGGGAAATTCACGCGGGCGAAAGCTAATCCATACTAATATTATAAATGCGAAAGTTTGGATGTGAGTTTGTGAATTTGTGAGTTTGTGAGGATGTTTGTTACTCAATCACGCAAAATCTACTGGACGGATTTCGATGAAACTTGGTACAGAGGTAGATAATGACCTGGAATAGCACATAGGCTACTTTTTATCCCGGGAAAAAGCACTGTTCCCGTGGGAAATTCACGCGGGCGAAGCCGCGGGCGAAAGCTAGTTTATCATAATTTAACAATTTATTAATTTTTTTTTCTGGAAACCTTTATATTTGTATGTGATTGATCCTTATATTCCAGTAATTAATCTTTTGTATCGAATAAGCAAATCATTTAATTTTACAGCAGTTGATTATACCAGCTTCAAAGACACCAGTTCCAAACATATCTGACCCATTGGCGTCAGACTCAGAGCAGGTGAATATTTATCATAATTTAACAATTTATTACATTTTTTTTCTGGAAACCTTAATATTTGTATGTAATTGACCCCTATATTCTAGTAATTAAGCTATCTTGCAACGTAACGCCTCAACCTAGCATTCAAGATATATAAAATGATTT
The DNA here is from genome assembly GCA_018467065.1 of Ephestia elutella. Taxonomy (NCBI): domain Eukaryota; kingdom Metazoa; phylum Arthropoda; class Insecta; order Lepidoptera; family Pyralidae; genus Ephestia; species Ephestia elutella. Next base: position 20,814,006 of record CM031578.1, read on the forward strand.
TACTAGCATGTCAAAGTCGAAGTCAAATTTTTTTATTGAAACTTGGCCTTCAAAGAAGGCTCTTTTTACGTCGAAAACTAATTATTTAATCATAATATATTACGTCTCAATGCTACAAACTACTAGTACATGTAATATTAATGCTTTTGTTCTTGTTCTGTATAAAACTTAGTCTATGTCTGCTGTCTGCCTCCAAAGTTCTTTATGTTATAACTTAGCCAGCCAGCCATAGAAAAACTAAAGTATAATTCCAGTCACTTCCTTTCTTTCTTATCGAGTGTGTTATTACCAGAGATGAGTAACCACCCGGATTAAAACCCGAGACTGCATGGGTTATAACCCAGTTACGACCCATTTCAATCCACCCAAACCACCCATTGACCGGGTGAAAACTAAATATTGTAAAAATATTTTTTTGTGTATTATTACAAGCGATTATTACGTAGCTACCCACCTGGAGTGAAACATCTAAATATTCAATGGGAAATACCTATAAATAGTACCACATTTTAACTATTTTGTGTTACTGTGTAATATGAATATGAACATCATATTTATCTCCTATTATTTTAATAACAAGCCACATGAAATTTTGTACAAAAGGTCCCTCATGTGACGTAAGTGAGCACTATGAGAGGAATTTTGGAAAATCTACGCCTAAGGGGGTAAAAAAGGGGTTGAAAGTTTATATGAAACTTCGTCATTTTTGAAGTTATTTTCATGATGATATTATAGATTTACGCTCTTATGTAATAAAAAATAATAACATTATAATTGAATACCCCTAAGGGTAAAAAATAGGGGTTGAAATGATGTATGAAACTTCACCTTTTTTGATCCAATCTTCCTGTCGCATACTTCTTCTGGTCCAGTACGCTCTTGACAGAGCGGTTGTATTGATAAGGGCAGCTGTAATGCACTTCACGACGTTTCACCGTTGTCTGTTGGAGGTCATCCTGCTGCACTCGTTAACTGACCCTCCAATGGCAGACTTAATCAGGTCAGTCCAACGGGTGGGTGACCTTCCGCGCGGTCTAGTGCCTTCTACCTTTCCTTGGACGACAAGGCGTTCTATGGACTGATTGTCACGCCGGAAAACATGACCGAAAAATGTCAGGATACAAGATTGTACTATCGAAAACAGATGTTGCTTGATACCGAGTTCTTGAAGTATCGAGACATTTGTGCGAAACTCGGTCCACGAAACCCCAAACATTCTTCTCCAGCACCACATCTCCAGAGCATCTATTTTCTGTCTTTCCACAGAAATATGGGAAATATAAGCGTCCTCACGAGCCTAGTCTTCTTGGCTATGGTTATGTTTCTATTGCTCTTTAGTGAACGGCGACCGCCGCGAAGGTTAAAGTTGCCACTGGGAGCGGGAGCGATGTATGATGATCGACCGCCCCGAAAGGAAGATCTTCCCGCCAGGCTAGGTGTTAGGCCTGGAGAGCCGAAACTCCGACGATGTTGCGTTGCAGTTCGTATATATAGCGAGTTGCCTTGGAAATTCTGATAGCGCGATTTAGGATTTTTCCGTTTTTGTTGATGAGATTGTGGGTTGTAGGATTGAGTGGAGTCTGATCTGTAGTCTATTTGCGATGCTGTGAAGTTATTGTTGGTTAGAGAATATTCGTACAATCTTTGTTATTCGCAATTATTTGTCGATATGTAAGTGTAGTGAAGACTGTGACGCCATCTTGTGTCGACCTTGCGAAGTAGTATTCCTTGCCGTCGAGATTCTGTGGAGCCGTCGTTTGTCAAGTCGTCGAGTTGCTTCATTCACTCGGTGGATGGTGGATGCCACAGTATTCCCCCCAAGACTAAAGGTCTGATGTGATGAATCTGCTGTGCAGTCTGTGCTTCGTAGCTTGCAAGTGCCAGTCTTGTGTGCCAGTGAATCGGGAAGTGCTTGTAATCTAGTTGAGACTGTCGGTAGACTTGTGTGCGCCGGTACCTGCAGAGCCACCACCCTGATGAGTGAGAGTGCACTGCCGTCGAAATCGTTCGGGCGTGGGCTGCAGAGTGCGTCGGTGCGGAAGTCGTCGTTGTTGTCGCTGTGGGTGCAGGACTAGGAAGCTCAGGACCTGATGATGCCCGTCGTCATATCAACAATCATTACCATGGTCTTGCCATTAATTCCAAGTCCAAACTCATGGCTCACTCGTTCTATCTTTGACAGTAGCTCTTCCAAGTGTTGCGAACTGGTTGCAAATAAGGTGGTGTCATCCGCGTAACGCAAGTTTGCAATCCTTTATCCACCAATTGTTACACCATCCGTCCAGTCTTCTAAAGTAATACGAATTATAAGCTCTGTGCACACATTGAATAAAAGTTTTAACATAATGCAACCTGGCCTACTCCGGCACTAGTATGGAAATCACTTGACAGGACATCATCCGTGCGAACTGAGGCTGTGTCATCTTCATATAGACGTCTCAAAAGGTGTACGAGATGTTTTGCTGTGCCCATGTCTAGCAAGGTCTTCCACAATACGGGCTATTTCACCGAGTCAAAAGCTCTGGAGAAATCAACAAAGCAAATAAATACGGGCTTATTTAATTCTCTAGATTTCTTTGATAATCTGGCGTACGATATGAATTTGTTCCCGAGTGCCCTTTCTCTTTACAAAACCTGCTTGTCGCATACACATAGTTAGAAGTACATAGGGTATCTTTCATCCCGGGAAATAGTACTGTTCATGTGGGAAATTCACGCGAGCAAAGCCGCGGGCAAAACATCCTAGTAACGTATTAATGTAATTTTCTGAATTACCAATATACTGCTGATTCGGTATTCATTCGACAAAAAATTGTCTCTTCTCAGATTGGGTACAAGATGTCATCCTCCACTAACAGTATAAATGCGGAAATGATATTGTTTATTTATCCTACTGGCCAGCTTATCCTACTGGACCAAACTTCAAAAAATTCGCTTACACATAGTTAGGAGTACTGAGAAGAACAGGGTATACTTATTATTCTAAAATAATAAATAGTTTTATTATTATAAACTGTTTTCACCCATCAAATTGGGTGATAATGGGTTATAACTGGGTTATAACCCAAACCACCCATTATAACCCGGGTGGATTGAAATGGGTTATAATCCATTACCCATCTCTGGTTATTACTAACACTGGTTGTCAGATTTTATTCAAGTCGCCTAAAGGCATCTGACATGACTTTTACGACTACCGCCATCTAGTGGCAGTAGCCGTATACACACTAGTTAACTAAACAGTCAGCCAATGTGCAGGTTTCCTCACGATGTTTTCTCCTCTCACTGGAAGCGAGCAGGTGATGGTCTATGAGAACACTATCATACATGCAGAACAGGAATAGGTCTACAAACTCATGTATGACATGTGGTAGGATTTGAACCTGACTCCTCAGAAGCAGGTAATATGCTACCACTTGGCCACCACCGCTTCCAGAGCACCTAAAGATCAGTATACAAACAAACCCCCGTCCAAATTTTCGCATTTAGGGTATTATTAGTGTTACTGTAACCTTCCTGGCAGAATATATACATATGCTGTATAATAGAGACCGATATGCTTACCTATTATGATCACAGATTAAAAAAAGGTTAAATTGACTTGCTTGATCGCTGGTTAAATTATTAACGTAAATGTTATTAAGTTGAACGTTAGAATTAATAAAAATCGAAATTATTCACATAATTCTTTATTGTATGTAATACAAATACAATGACTTTTAATATTAATAAACAACTAACGCAAAGCATTACCTTCTAATAAATATTGAATGAAGCACTTCACAAATTGAACCATGAAGTTAACGAAATAAAATCTATAACAACCCTTTGAATGCTGATGATAACCTAAACGATCAAAAAATATCCATCTGGGTTAGTGGTAGTCCAATAATAATCAATAAATTAGAAAAGAATATTACATATCAAAATGTCTAAATATCGACGTCATTTTGCAGTGTAATCCTATATTTCATTATATTCCTAAAAACAATTTGTTCCATTCCAACGCTTCAAGCGCGAGTTTTTAAATGTTGCCAAAGTCGAATTTCCAAAAACTACTATTTCTAGTGACAACGTTTAATATAAATTTCACAATATTTTGCCCAGTCGACAGCGTGAAGCGTGCGCATTTTGTATGATGTTGACAGTTTACTCCAGGACTTTGAAAGGCAACGCTGCTGGTGTCCGCTGTACCAGCTACGATGAGCTGAAGTAAGGTGACTTACGTCAGAGAGATAGTTTCGCGGGAATAGTCCGATGAGCAGGGCTATTTTTGGCTGCTATTGGAGCCTTCTCTGCGTCATCGATGATCGTATGTCTTGGTCGGGCATTTACCTGTAATTAAATTAATTTGATTAATGTATATGTTGCAGAAAACATAAAAACAAATAATTTTCTTTATTAGACAGTGTTGCAAAAGCAACGAACTAATATACCATAGAACTCTAACAACGCCAAAAAAATGGTTCCACGAAATATGTGCACCTCTGTGGGCAGGGCGTAAAATACACACCTCAGTACTTCGCCTCAGTTCTTTGCGCCGTTGGCGCTGCGAGTTCTAACGGTTGTACTTGTACCTAACACATAAGTGACTCAATTGTACGTATCATCGAGTAATTTCACGCAAGGATTTAATTAGAAAAATATGCCATCGTGTGTCTTAAAGTGGTGTAGAAATCACACAGATATGAAGAACTTAGCGGAATTACCTTTCTTTTCCCTTTTGCCAGAGACTACGTAGGTACCTTATATTAATTCTGTGCCGGAAGTCCGAGACTTCAAACGCGAAGCGGCTGAGCCGTTTGTTTGAGCGGTAGCCGGCTGCCGCGGTGTGTTTGGACCCCGCCCCGTGACCTTGAACGCGCCCCAATCGTGTACTAGCTTTTTCTATGAGAATGTGTGAGTGTCTTGTTGTATTTAAGTACATTTGTTTGCGTAAATGGAACCAAGATTAGAGCGTTCGTTGTATGACAATTACACTTCCATATTTATTTATAATTTAATGGTTGCAAGGTTTACACACAAAAGAGGGAGCGATAGGTTGCCACTCATAAAATATTAATAAGTCTTCTCCTTGGCGTCTTCGATGCCATTCCAACGATCCATTCAAATTGTACCTGAAAAGTGTTCCGCCACTTTTTACGCTGTCCCTCTATCGTTGGCGGCCATCAGGTCACCCCGAGTGCAGGCAGGGCACAGGGGGCAGGACAACAGGTGCTCCATAGTTTGGGGAGAGACACCACACTCGCACACATTTTGTGAGTTAGGGTGTTTATTTTATTCAATCAACATTTCTAGTCGTCGAAAGTAGTGTTAAAAATATATTAACATACCTTGTCAGCAATATGTTTCTGTATGAAGCCCATATCGCCGCCTACGTAAAATGTTGAGAAGCCGTCGTACCACCTGAAAAACAAAAATAAATATAACATATACATTGAGGATGTCAGATTATACAGTATAGGGGACAGTGAAAAGTTGAGTTATAGCAGTTACAACTAAACTTCCTTGTTGTGCCTGGTTTACTAAAGTGTTTACTTTTACAGCTGATATCTTTCAAGGTGTTCCTAAAAAAACAATTTAAAAATACATTTCACAGTGTTCCTTTCACTCATTTGGTATTTTTTTACAATTTTTTAATAGGATATCAAATATACATTTTTTACGCGCTTTCTTTTAAAGTTACAAGAGAGATACTTACAGTTCTTGCTCTTGGAAGGCTTGCTTGATATTCCACAATTTGTACTTCCAAAACATGAAGAACACCTTCAGTCCGGATATACCTCTGACGCGCCATCTCATCCTAAAATATTTATTGTTCTTTTTAAAAAACAAGTATTATTTAACTAATATAAGTTGGGGACATCAATCAATGCGAGCATCGGATTTGGGAGATTGGTCCTCTCATTCTGTAACCATTTCACCCAGTGACAAGGGCGGATCCAGGATTTTTTCTGGGGGACAGGCACAAGGGATAGATGGGCAAAAAATCGGACAATAACAGTTAGCAATAAACATGCTCAGAGTAACTTGCTCACCTGACTGAAGAATCCTCAGGATGAGCAGTTATCTTAATGATCTCAGTAAAGTTTACATATGCGAACTTGAGGTGACCTATGGTACGTAGCAACGCTATTTGTTTCACGTAGTGGAATAGTCCTCTGAATATAAGAAATATTTATTATTGTCGACATAAAATAGCATAATACGAGAAAAAAAGGCCTAGCTTGCTAGAAGTTTCAATTTTTTTATTTTTTTCATTATTTATTTATATACATAAATGTAAAATAAGAGTATAAAAATAATCATTTGGTCCATTTTTTAATAAGTTGTAAGTAAACGCAATCTATCAAGTTTTGATTTTTGGTATTTTGCACCTACCAACAGTGAATTTAGGTGAACCAAAAAATTCGATATAAAATCAGAACCAGTGTTAAATTATATTAACAACAAATTCAATGCTTATAAGATAACAAAGTGAAACTTACACAGTTGTTAGCACCCCTAATGTTGTTCACAAACACCAAATTTGGATGGTATATAGAGTAGTCCAAGGGCTTGATAAACAGATTTGGCATCTGGAAATCAAGAGTTATTTGTATTGTTATCATTACCTATCCTGTTCTATCCAAATGGTAGAAATAAATTTTCATGTACAAAAACAATATTCTTATGATAATGGGACTAAGAACTTAAATACATTCTTTAATGTTGTGTCTTTCTTTGTTACATTAATAAAAAAAAAAAGAACTTAAATAATCCTAACTAATATTATAAAAGTGAAAGTGAGTTTGTTTGTTACCTCTTTTATGCTTTATCTACTGAACCAATCTGGTCTGAAATTTTACATACACATA